>JAMKCH010029387.1:0-17219 GCA_023653785.1 Ophioderma brevispina
GGCCTCTTACATGTACAACTCAATGCTGCTCAACAAAATCACTTCTCACATAGATCCCATTCTCAGACGGAACCAGAATGGTTTTCACAAAGGCAGATCAACACTACCTCTGATACTTGCCTTCAGGAGGATCATAGAAGTGTTGAGAATTTCCAAGAGAAAAGCTTCAATTGTGTTTGTAGACTTCTCTAAGCTTTTGACGGTATCAACAGAGATCGAATATTGCATATTTTACCAAACTAGGGTATCCCAGACAAGGGACTTGTTTAAGAAATTGCCATCATGTTTGATAACCAATCTTGCTTTGTCCACCATGGGTTGGCCACAAAGGAGTTTCTAACCACTACAGGGATCTATTGCTCTTATCTCTTAGTGATCGTGGTGTTGCTTATATCTCAGGCCAGGGTCTGACATGAACGCCAAGGGACTCACCATTCAAACCCTAGGCGTGTTAACGTCACCAAGTAGAATCTCAAAGACCTTGAACTATGCAGATAATCTAGCTCCAACAGTTGATCTGATATATCGGGGCACAAGATATCTACCAAACTTAAGATGCAATGTTTTACAATAAACCAACTCACTCAAACAGGTCATGGTGAAATGGTTGGTACATGGGGTCCTATGGGTGCCGACAGCACGAAAGAAAAGACTTGGTGTCACGCCAACGGACAAGTTTGGAATGCCTGCAACAAACTACACCACTTATGGGCACCACTGGTATCTCCAATTCAATCAAGCTGAAGTTCTTCAGAGCCTGTGTAGAGAGTATCCTGTTATATGGATCTGAGACCTGGACCATGAACAAAGAGCTACAGGATAGACTGGATGGCACATACACCAGGCTTCTTATGCGAGTACAACACATATCCTGGCGTGAGCACATGACCAAAGTACAGATATATGGAGATATATCTCCAATTTCATCTTCTGTTGCCCAATGCCAAGCTCGATTTTCCGGTCACTGTCATCGTGCGATTGATCAAGTAGTCACAGATATCACATGTTGGAGTTTACCACGCCCAAACAGGGCTCATCGCCCCTTCAACTACATTGACGTGAGTGCTCGAGACATCTAGCAGGATCCATCTGACATCCACAACCTAACACTTAAGCGCCTAAGGTGTTTTCACTCATGTTGGTCCCTAAGGAAACCACTTTCCCGAGGGAATTTTCAAATGAAACTCATACCACCTTTGAGGGGTCATAAGACAAGGCCAAAGGTGCAATATAAATGAGTTCCGGTTGATCGTCTGGAAATTAGGGGCAAATCATTGTTTCGAAATGCGTCAAGATCGCTCAAAAAGTAGCATGATGTTTCCACGACCCTACTTCCATAGCATACACTTTGTAAATCATTTTGATGTTTATATCTCCTCTAGAAGGACCAATTTACATTTAGCACAAACATTACCATTTTGTACGTTCTTGTATTTTTGGTGGGGTCAGTAGCTACGACATGTATTTTGCCATAGGTTTATACAGCAATGGCGCGTGGTCGCTTGATGATGAAATTGCTTCTTTTTCAGCACATAGAGGGTTAATTATTTTTTTCTGCTTATATAATTAATTTTGTTTCATACTAATGAACATTAAGTAGACAATATTTCTGGCAACAGGATTTGTTAATATTTTTGAAATCACACTTCCGTTGGTGCTTAAGGGGGGTTCCTCTTAGGGACCCAAGCTAATTATCTCATTAACGGGCAAGAAATTTTAGTAATTTGTTTTAATGGAAAGAAGCGCATCGATAGGGTACACAATTACAAAAAAAATAGAGTTCGAAAATATTTTTCATGAGTGAGAAATCACCGAAAAACAAATCTTATGTACTATGGACTCCCCCCTTAGGCACTTAAGTGTTAATGATGACAGGGACATTTGGCGCTATATGGTGAACAGCATCTCGGCTGCGGCCGCTAGATAGACAGTAGGCTTAAAATGGTTCAAGGTCATTTGGAGTAAAATGGTTCTTCTCAAGATGGGCTAATTGTATATACATGCCGTTAGTAATTATGCAACATAAATGTTTTGTATTTTATTTGGAGTATAATTATGGGGGAAATTATTGATAGGGCTCACAGGGTATATGGGGATCAGCACTCTAGCCTCTGCCAAATATCGTTTAGTTGATTAACATAAAGTAAATGTATATTTCCTGTTGTATATTTCCTGCTGTAATATGCCCATACGAACAATTTTAAACCAATTTAAAACAAATTGGATCATTATAAACATTTCCCTCATGATAACCTTTAACAGTTTTTGGCCTGTCGTGTGTTAATGATATAAATCTGGAGGACCATATGAACATGTCTGCACACCCTTCAACCCTGTATGAAACCATTTACAAATTTACCCCTGTTATTTCCCCCCCCCATATCTCAAAATGCACGAGGGCAAAATTGATCAGAGTGTCAAAAACAGCAAAATATGTAAAAAGGGTATTTTTCTTAACCCTGAAATAATTGTGATGTACGTGTTTAGGGTATGTAATATCATGAATAATCACATGAAGCAGATATCAAAATCAGAAGTAAAGCAAAGCAAGATAATAAAGGGTATATTAACGACACAATGTATTGCTTACTTGTTTAGGGTAGCAAAAACAGACAAAATACTTGTTTAGCGAATGTTGTAGTCGCTGGAAACTACTCATTTAGGCGTGTCGCATTGTACAAGTCATGTTCACGCATCATATCCACCTTTGAATATAAGCCCCCCCCCCTTCCTCGGTCAAAAAGCTGAAATTCAACTTTGTTTCCATTGTGCAAAAAAATTCTACTCAAGTCCTATTTTGACTGGACTTTCTGGGCTTTTTAAACAATTTGTTACTCTCCTAGCGGATATTTGAATTCAGACCCACGTGTTTTTACTTACCTGACTCAATGACGATGTGCCTTGTCCAAAGTAGCTGAAGTTCAGAGGCATTGTTCTATTCAAGAGGATGTGTTAGGTGGTCCAGTGGACCGTATGTTTGTTTTACCAGATGCATCTGACTTGATTTCCAAATACATCAGCTTCATTACGAAGTAGATGGTTTGTCGATACATTTCAGCTGGTCGCCAGAAAAATCGTTTGATTTCCATACACATAGGTTTGGTAAGACATTGATACTTGCTTGGGCACTTGACGAAGCTTCATCGATAAAATAAGCTCCTCTAAATAAACAACATTAAAAATAACTTAATACTGCTAGGACTTGTTTAAATACACACAACCATCCGGGACTGTTAAAATAAAATATGCAAATGAGGTGGTATATTGCAATTGATTCCGTCATGCGCTGTTCAAGCTCCTCTAAAATAAACAACTCAAAAACAAAAGAGGTTCTATATAGATAGAGAGACCCCCCAAAAACGTTATCGTAATCTTTAGAAATACACGTCTCGCATGTTTTGCCGACCACAATAGAAAACATAGAGTACCAACAATACGCGTGAGTCAAAAAAAAAAGTATACACTTCCTTGCTTAAGATGTGATATTCCATGTGACTAATTATTTTCATGAATGGTTATAAATGTGATTTAGAGTTACATCTTCATGCCTCTTTTGATACCAATTTATGGGGCTATGGTTGCATGGGTGACTGCCACAGGGGACAATACTGAAAACCATGTCCCAATTGTGATTGCGCAATTGTACACAATGAAAACCACTGGTTACGAATAATGTGCTGGTTATCTCTTATTACACCTATGGCTGAATTGGCGCATTCACACGGACACGGTTTCAGTAATTGCCCCCTGTGCAGTCACCATGGCCACCATAACCCCAAATATAAAATTTGGTTCAAAAAAAAGGAGGATGGATTCTATTTTTTCTCATAATTACAACCATTCATGAATGATATTGTCAAATGGAATATCATCACCAACTTTCAAGGAAGGTATACTTTTTTGTGACTCACGCTGTAGAAGAAGCCAATGGGCTGCCTCCGTTTCTTCCACATATTGTGGATGCCGCTTTGCATATAAACCTACATCGGTAGTGATACAATTAATGTATGTGTTAGAGGTGGCCAGGTTGTAAAAATAGTGTACCTGGATCATTGTGCTCAGACTCTTTTTTCTCATAATGCAATGCGCGCTTAGGTGAAAAGAGGTATTCTTTGAGGCGGTTTTTTTAATTCAAGACGATTGATGTGTCATTTCAATCGTTGTGTGGCCATGGGTAGGAAAAATTTAACCCACCAATAGCACCAACATCCAACAACTGTAGTTTGGCGGATGTTTGTATCGCAATTGACTATTTATGTGTTTATACAACCACCCAAACTGATAATTATTATTCCGTGCAATATTCAAAATGTCACGCCCCAGCAAGGGAACGACTGGTTGTGAAATTGCGTTTCACCCACTGATCAAAAAAAAAATAAAATACTTAAAAAATACAAAAACATGTGTTTTTTTGTTAAACACACCACAAACCATCCGGGACTGTTAAAATAAATTATGCTTTTCAGAGTTTATTTTCTAATCACAATTACGCTGTACAGAAAGAAAATGCCATAGAGAATTGTTATAAGCCTTTCACTTTAAAGATATACCTTTCACTTGAAAGTGAAGTGTTAGTATTACCCGTATTACCTGTTTTGTCCTGTTTTGTCGTGACTTGTAATTTCTTGATCTTAATTTTGTCTATATCGTTAACACGTTAATTTAGGTGGGTTTACTGCATTTTGACGCTTAGCGCTTTACACTATGAGTTACAATATGTTATCATCTCCCAGGGACACAGTTCAGTGGGTTTTGCACTTGTTACATGCACTGAATTGAACTGAACTTTGTATATGGGTTATATAATCAATACCCCAAAACAGGGGGGTGTTATTTTAAATACATTGGTGAATGAAAGGTACTGAAACGTCCAAGGGAACTGAGAGTGTACTAGCTCACTATGTTAGCAGTGATGACCTCTTGATTTGAATACATTTTTTTCTACCACACTGTACAAAAGTATTGCACATTCAGAAAAAAACATCATAATCACAA
The DNA here is from genome assembly GCA_023653785.1 of Ophioderma brevispina. Taxonomy (NCBI): domain Eukaryota; kingdom Metazoa; phylum Echinodermata; class Ophiuroidea; order Amphilepidida; family Ophiodermatidae; genus Ophioderma; species Ophioderma brevispina. The sequence goes on from JAMKCH010029387.1 coordinate 4,996, forward strand.
AATGATTTTCAAAGTGTACCAGCGGTTCTTAAACCACACATGACGCATTTGAATGTCAAGTTGTGTTTTCAACAAATGTTATTCCCCAGCATCCTAGAGTGCGAAAAAAACCAGTGTGATTTGAATGCCATGTTCCCTAAATATGGCAGATTGAAAAAAGCTGGCGATAGACTAGCTTGCCGAGTACACCTCAGAAGGAATACAGCACAGGAACGACATCAATGACTCCCAAATAGTCGGCTAAATACACGAAAGGAAACGAAACGAAACAGAACCCCCATTGGTGATGATAACGTGCATAACGGAATTAAGCGTGACTCCAATGGGTAGTTCTGTTTCGTTTCGTTCGCAAAATACAGTAAGCCCGATTGACGCCTCGTAATTATATTTAGAGTAGGTGAATGATTACATAATGAGTCCCCACTACCCATGTGAAGTGAATCCAATGCATAATATTAACTTACGTAACAATGCCTTTTGTTGGGGCCACTAAGGCCAGATCCTGTTGTTTTGTTCCTTTTTCCCCGGCTCCAAGGCTGTGTACACTAAGCCTGATAAGCTCCGTTTTTTTGTGTGCAATAAAGCTAGGTTTTGGTTTTACCACAAAACGACACAAGGTTCCCAGGCCTATGCCTCGTCCAACGCCTTGTCATACGCCGAAGAGTGCTTGCACACCGCAGAAGGGTACAACGAGCCAAAGTCGCTTATTTTTGCCTCGGAATTTGCTGAGGACGGTCTCTAAAATTCTCAGACATCATCGAGAAGTGGGTCTTTTGAGGCCAAGAAACATTACACAACGACCCACTGAGACTACCAATGAGATGATCGCCGACTGCTTAATATGTGTCCGTAGAGCCAACAAAATGCCAACGAGCCCTCTACGTCGTTTGTGGAGAAGACACTATGGAATCAACGTTGCCCGCCAAACTGTAAATCGAGATTGCTTCAACATGTTTTTTACCGATCCAGACAATGACCAAATGTCCACCTCCAACCGTTCACCACAGATTTGCTTGACTTCGCTGGGCTAGGGAGCAACATAATATACAGACCGTACAACTGGCCCACACGTTGTCTTTATGACGAGAGCCGCTACTCCTTGCCATCCAGATAGAAGCAGATGTTTGTGATACGTATTGATAACCTCCGAGATGACTGTATTCATACTCGACTCAAGGTAGTGGCGGCCTCAGTGATGGTATGGCCCGGTGTGAAAGTATCATATCCGGCAGGTACAAAATCCTGGCTCCATAGACCGACAACGGAATAAAGCGTGAACGTAATGTTGCGTAAAGAATCCAACTGAATCGAATTGCCCTATTGTTCACCATTGTTCCCGTACTGTGATCCCGGAGGACTATATCTCTCTACAAACAACCGGTATTCAATACGGGAAACATGTCACTGGTGGTGCCAGAGATGGAAACATGAACTCCGTCGTGCTCGACTTTCTGAAACCACTGTTGTCACATGCGATGAGAAGGGTTTAATGCAAATCAATTTTCGGCTGCAAAGGGACGACACCGCCACGCCGCACAGGCCTCTGTAGTGAGAAAATTTTCTTGAGGCAGAGGTGTGGGCAGATACATGGCCTGATTGCTCCCTTGATATGAAACCCTCATCGAGCATGCCTGGGTGTGTAGGCCGAGCCACAATGATCAGTGAACAATTTCCTTATAGGAGTTAGCTTCAGGCACTGACCCATGAGTGAGACGCTCTGCCCAATGACACCTATAAACAACATTATGGACCGTATGCCGCGAGCGTCTGACACCACGATTCATGCCCGATTGCATGGACAATCGCCCCCAAAAGGTGTTTTCTTGTAAAAATACTCATGTGAAAAAAAAAAAATTTGCTGTTCAAATAACCCTTTTCATTTTCAGGAGAAGGACACAGTTCTAAAGGGTAATTGTGAACTAAGTTCATGGTGATATGGTTCGGAAGAGACTGATCATCAATCAAGTAGTGTGGAGATATATCACCCTAGATATTCCATAACTGACCCATCTGTAAGAATCATTCCATAAAAAAGTGTGTTAAAAATTTTTATCCAACTTTATGAGCAAACAGTTGTACAAGAGTACTATATCGCTAAAATCCCTAAATGCCCATTTTTTGCAACTGTCAAAGGTTGACCAAAAATCCAGAATTTGATCGCGGCCAACTAAGGGACGAATTCAATACTCAACTGGCGGGCGTTTTCGTTCTGTCCGGTTCCAGTCGGAAAAAGTAAGCAAAATTCTACACGAGGATCAAGAGACGCTTTTCAAGTATGCTTCAAAAACTCCTCTGTTGAACTCCCTTCCGTGCTTGAACTGGCATTAAGCAACACCACGTCTCTAGCTCTACGGGTTATTTTGTCCCGGGTTAAGACCAAAGAACGAAGAGGGTCCCGATCTGGGATTTTTCACCCAAGAGTTTGCTGTTGTTAGGGCGATTTGCCGCTGAAGACAGCAAGGGAAAAAGGATCATTTTGAAGTCTTTGTTGATCTTCGCATGCGTGGCCTGACCACGTTGGTTTCGCTGCCGTGGCCCGACTACGTAGGTTTCATTTCGGCTAATTTTCCAGCAGCTACTGGCCGAAAATCAAATAGCGAGCCAAACTCGTGTTAATCTAGTGCGATTTTTCCAGTCAAAATCTAAGAAAGCGACCCGCTCTGGACTTAGTCAATTTCACCTAATAGGTGACTATTAGATCTAGGGCGATGCCCCGCTAAAGTGACCCCCTCTGGACTTTGTTTTTTTTTTTCACCCATTAGTTTTGTTCTATTAATCAGGGCGATTTTCCGCTAAAGGGCAAGGAGCGGTCCGCTCTGGACTTTTGAGTCAATTTCCCTCGAGTGGTGCCTCTTAGTCTATGGCGTTTCCGCCAAATACGCAAGTAACGGGTTACTTTCCAGTCTTTGCGTACTTCATTGCCGTGACCCAACAACGTTAAGTCTCTTCGTGGCCCGCTACGTAGTATAAGTGGTCGTCTGGATTTTTTCAATTTTACCAATTACCACTGCCCGTGGCCCCTGCCAGGTGAGACTAAGTACCTCTCCATAGATGACATACAGGGGTCTCGAGAATTACACCCTAACTATAGGTGACCATAACTTCAAAAGTAATTATCAATTTCAGAATTTAAAAAGAAACTTAATCCACAATTATTTTTTTAACATTTTAATGTAAACATCACTCGATTCGGTTTAGTAGTTTTGCAGAAATAAGCATATATGTAACACATGCATGCACTTCCTTCCAATTTGCTCACTACTGTAGATTTGATATTAACTAATAACTACCGCTGATTACTCGTGTTATCTGTTCACGCTGGCTTCTTTTTCATTCCCCAAAGAACCGGACTTTTTTAATTTGTGAGTTCAGGCCATTTTTGGTCGTTTATGTTATGTAATAAACAATTAGCGTGAACAGTATAAGAAGAAATCCAACAAGAAAAAACCAAACATGATAAATAACAGAATGGATCATCTTATTTAGAAAACAACACCAATAAATCTGGAGAGAAAATTTTTAAATATATTAGGTGAACTATGGGTGGCACTGCATTGAATTAATTGAGAAGAAGTTTAATCAATCGTTTACAGGTGGAAAACGTACAATGAAGATTATTCATAATCGTTTTTATTCAAATTAGTACCATCTTATTCCATAAAGAGGTTTGGATTCGGACATTTCAATAATAAAGGCATGATTTGAGTGCAAATTCAAATTCCCGCATTTTTAATATATAGGCCTACTCTTGTTGTATGAAGTACTGGCAGGAGTATAAACAGGGTATTCTTAGAAGTGAAGAGTTGATGTGGTCAAATGACTTTTACATTTAATTTAGCTTTGAATTTGTTGGCATGCTGGATATCAATCTGTAAAAGTATTTTATCAAAACGGAAAATCTATACATCTGAATCAATTCGTAGCAAAACCGAAAAAGGTTGCACATTTGGTGGTTGAAGCATTCTAAGATTTGTATAATGCACAAACCTCGTGAATATGACAAATTTATCATTTTCAATATTAATTTTTACTTTTCTAGAAAGCTGCTTGATGATATGCAATTTAAATTAAATGAAAAAAAAGGAATTGGCCTGTATTGGCGACAAGCGCCATGGTAGATAACTTAATTGTCAAATTAGGACTGAAGATGTCGCAGACATTCTTCGTTTTTCTTCAAATTATTTTACGTGAAAAAGAAAGATGTAAAATCTTTCTTGTAAGTGCAATAGTATGTTGAACCTGATGCAAAAATATCATTTATTATCTTATTTTTGTTTAAAGAAATAAAATGAAAAAAAGAAAATTGAAAGAAGAAGAAGTATTGCTTATTTCTCGCCTGTTCTGTCTGAACACGTTATTAAATAACTTGCGAAGGAAGGGCAATTGACTGTGTTCATAATCGCTTATTCTTCAAAACTACTCAGCCGAATGAGTGCTGTTACATTAAAATTATGAAAAAAAAAATAATTGGTGTTTTTAATTTTTTTAAATTTATCAAATGTGATTTTACTCACTTTTGAAGTTATGGTCACCATTAGTTAGGTGTAATTCTTTTTTCTGAGACAACCTGTATGTATGAATCAATATTAAACAATACATTACCATATATAGAATCAATATTGTGAAAATAGATAAATGCAGAATCAATAAATAAAAAATAGATGAAACATATGTAGAATCAATATAAAAAAATACATTGAAACATATGTAGAATCACTATGAAAATAATTAAATGTAGAATGTTTCCTTTTAGGAGAAAATAAAACCTTTGTTGTGATACATATCACAGTACCGACCGCATATGCATGTACATTTTCTTTAACCACGATAAAAATATTCCTAGATGAATATTAAATTTTAAAACTATTGAAATCATTAATGTTAGAGCACAGACGAACACTTGGGGACAAATTAATTTAAGCAAATCGGAGCGGCTATTTTTCAATTGATCCTGTTAGGGGTCAAAAAGTTGGACCTTTTCACGTTTTGGCTTGTAGCTTGAAAATACAAATCACAGATAGATGGAAACTAGACCTATTCTGAAGGCCTTGTGACCGATTGAATAGATTATTTAAAGGGTTGTAGTTTTTTTAAACAGGACGGGTTTTGAATCTAGTAACCAGGATTCGCGATTGAAATAACCGGCGTTTTTCATTCGAAAATCTTGAATTATCAGCAAAAAAACAGGCGTTCGATTTTGACAAACAGAATGATCGAAAACCAATTTTTTTTGCGGGTTATAAATCGAGAAAACATGTGTTTCTCAGTGGAGAAAATAGATTCTGGCGGAAAACTAGTTTTCTCGATTAAAACTCTCTCATTTGAGTTATTGCCCATGAAAAGCTGTTTTCTTGTGACTAAATTCTAAAATTAAAAAAAACAATGGATTAACAATGTATAGAGGGCTTCGTCTTCTGAGTTTCCACAAAAAGCTTCAAAGACACGATCTACAAAACAAAGGTAGAATATTAGATCTTTGCCTTACGTCGATTTAGTTCGATTAACATATTTTTACTAGGTAGAGATTGAAAAAGTTGTGGCCAGTAGCCAATAACCAACTGGTTTTTTATCAATTTCGTGATTCATCAATGGGATAAGATAAAATATTTTTTAAAATCCCAATCTTGGTATCCTAATACTCTTGCGATATTTCTTGAAAAAGTCATTTAAAGAAGTTTCACTTTTTTTTCGGGATACCAGGCTCGGCTGGACCAGGGCGGGGTGGTGAGATATATACACTCTCGTAAAATAAATGGGATGAATGAAGTATGAAAGCGTTGTATATAGACAGTCTCTCATTTGACTGATGCCGCCAAGCATACAGAAAGATTTGTAGCATTTCAAGAATTAGGAATCAAAGTGTCAGGATGTGCAACATCACCAACAGAGGCACCCCATCCCTACTGCCTATACCAGCCATGGTCCGGTCTCGGAGGGTTGTCAACTCTGCTAAATATCTGGGCATCCATGGTCAATCCTTATTATGTTTGTATGAATATAGTGGGGAAAATATCTGATTCAAAGGATAATAATGGTTAAAAATTAGATGATTTCGCCCAATTCATGGGTTTCGCATGCGTTTAAAATAATGGACTCGACTGCGTTATCGGCCATATTTTTGCAACCTCATAGCTTGACAAATAAATATGGGCTACTCATCCAATTTATATCAAAAAATGAATTTAATATCAGTCTCACCATTAACCAAAAGGTGACAAATGGCACCAGGCATTTACGCCAGGAACGGAATCACAGGCAGTCAGAAAGAAAGGAAGCTGTCTATACCAACATTCATTCGGACAACTGTCGAATATGCAGCTACCTCATTGGATTCACATTACCCAAAGGTTAGTATATCAACACGCTTGAGCAGGTCCAAAGGAGCTCCGCTCGATTGTGATGGTTGACCTTGAGAAGAATCAAGTTAGCGTTACAACATGATGGAACATCGACAGTGGTCATCACTACAGGGAAACGTCGCTAACACGTCGTACCAAAAATCGACTGTTGATGATGCATTAGATTAGAAACCACTTGGTTGACATCCCTGCAGTGTTACTTGACTCAGTATCAACTGTGCCCAGAGGACACGAGTTCCGTTTCACTTTCCGTACAGTAGTCTTCAGGTATGCCAAGCTCCTCTTCCAACAACCATCCGGGATGGAACAACTTGCCAGTTGATCCTGCTGCGTAACCCATCCTCATTGCCTTCAAACCTGCATTGGGGGAACCTTGTTTGAAGTAATTATTCTAACAGATTTTTTACTTGACCTGTATATTTTTAGCACCTGAATTTCCAAAATCCCTGTTGCCTTTATTGCAACGCATGCTCGACACGCAGTGCGTTTATCCTCACACATCTGAGGGCAGCACTTTTTTGGAAGACGAAGATGGGTGATAAAGGTTGCAGTTGCGCAAGTACAAATACAAAAAGTATGGATTTATATTCCAATAAAACACAGGACATTGCTCTTTGTAATAACAAATTCTTAACGTAATGTTGTTTCTTAATTCAATGTTGTTCACGATACCAACCTTGTTGATGGACGACTTGAAAGGGTGCACCAGCCCCAGCATCAGCCGCTGTAAAGGGAAAAGTACTGCCTGAAGCCATTTGCTGTTCTTCTAGATGATGAGGCATGTGTAGTGTATGATCATGTCGCCGAGATTCATCTAGAAATACAAACAAATGTTCAACTATATTCAACGAGAACTTGTATTTCTATATTTACTAGCTTTTAGGATACACATAAACTCCAGCAATAATGGGATGGGATTTCATATATCCACTTTTTAAACTGATCTTTGTAATAACAAATTCTAAACTCGTTGTTTCTTAATTCAATGCTGTTTAGGATACCAACCTTGTTGATTGGCGGCTTGGGAAGGTGCGCCAGTCTGGGCATCAGTCATTATTAAGTGAAGAGCACTGCTTGAAGCCATTTGATGTTCGGGTAGATGATGGGGCGTGTGTGACACATGTTCTTGTCTTCGAGATGCATCTAGAAATACAAATAAATCCAACCAATTAAAATTTAAAAAAATGTTCAACTGTATTCAACGAGAACTTGAATTTTTATATTTACTAGCTTTTACTGATACATTGATAAAGTACAATCCTAATATTAAAGCAGTGGTGTATGATTTGTGGATATAAATGTCCTCATGTCTTTTTAATATTTCATAATACCAACCCTGTTGATGAACGGCTTTGAAAGGTGCACCCCCATCCCGGGCATCAGCCGCTGTAAAGGGAGAAGTACTGCCTGAAGCCATTTGTTGTTCTTCAAATCTGATGTAGGGCGGTGTGACCCATTTTTCTTGTCTCCGAGATGGTTCTAAACCATAAACAAATCAAATAAGTCTCATTCATATGGTCTGTTCAATGCATCACTTCTTCACATCATCAGGGGCTAGTCTTTGTTGATTTAACCGGTGCCCGATTTAAGGATATGAATTTCATCTTGAAAGATTGCCCTTCACTCCAAATTCCCCATCTGTAAAGTTTTCAATTTCATCCGTTTGTGCGAGAGCTAAAAACGTTATTTTGTAAGCCCCCATAGAGTACTCTGTAACATTATTGGTCGACCAAAATGGTTCCATTTTCCGCTCATAACTTCCAAAACCAACATCATTTGGCCCTAATATTTCACATGTAAAATGAGACAATAGTAGCCTTTCTCTAATACCAAAATGTGACCACTTCCGGTAAATCTGGGGGGCTGCTGGGGACGAGGCTTACTTCGGGATCGAGGCCATGACGTTTAAAGGTCCCAGGACATGCAAAATATCTTGATGTGATTTGTTTGTCAGTCTACAAGGAGGGACGAGAAAGCTTTTCATACTGGGTTGGTGATGACATCATTAGTGAAACTATTATTTTTCAGAGAGTAAGAAAAATTCCCAGAGACTGGTGTGAATCTATTCATGGCACCGACTGAAACATAGTTTTCACTAATGATGTCACTGGTAGTGTATTCTTTTTGCGGCCCTGTTTATTGGAATGGAATCCCTAAAAATTTGGAGTAGGTGTATCATCATCCATTTCCTGGAACCTTTAGCAGCTACACAACGAATCGATTCAGGATTACAGTACATTTCCAAAACATTTATATTAGGCATTATCTGCACATTTGGTATATCACAGAACCGGAAGTTTTGGTTTTCTCTTTGAAGGATTGAATTTCATATTTCCACATCATTTTCTGTTTTTAATTAGAGCTTTCACCTGTTCATAGCGAAATGCGCTACACAATGCCAGGAACGGAGTCCTGAGCCATCGATGACATTTACCAACACGTATATTACTGAAAATTTGGTCTTCATAAGGCTACCTGAATATACTGTTTCCCGTTAAAGCGCGCTTGAAATATATGAGCTAGCGGCGAGGGAATCTTGTTCTTTAAGAAATTTTAAAATAGGTTGGTATTAACAACCATGCCGCTGCCTTTAATTTGACTATATTTCATGACGTTTGCCGGCTTGGGAAGGTGCATCAGCCCGGGCATCAGCCCTGTTAAGGGAGAAGAACTGCCTGAGCCATTTCTGTTTTTTCTAGATGAATTAGACATGTGTGGCACGTTCTTGTCTCGAGATTCTTCTAGAAAAAAAAATCCCAACATCAAAACATTTCATATTCAGCAGTAACTGAGTATTTACTCTAGAGAAGTTTTACTTTTCTCTGGAAACAAAATAAGAGACTGTCAAGCAATCACTGTCTAGCTATCTGTTTAGCTGGCAAATGATTTTTATCATGGGTATGCCCCGTGGTGGTCAACGGGGTGGTTTTTTCCTATGGACCACGCGCGATATCATCCACAGAGTATTCGGATACGATCTTGACCATTGGCAGAAACAACGGCGTAATCATCATGTGCGTTGATTAGGCGCGAAAACTGATTTGCCCCCCCCCTCGCCCCGACCACTTGATGTTTAGTTAGCTTAACACTGCAATGCTCCCCATTGTACACACAATCGTTTCCAATTGCATTCAGAACCCTTTACCGGACCTCAATAGTATACGCGGTAACCTGCTCAATTCATTCAGAGTTTTAAAATCAAATGACAGATATCACTAGTAACTTTGCCTCTAGAACGTGATGATCTTTTCCCTTGATCTGGTCGAAATATTTGAAGGTGAAACAGTGACGGGCTTGGTAGTCCTTTTATATTCAGGATACTTGACAGTGTTCCCTTTATATCAGGAGGAAATGGGCGGAAAGCGAGAGTGACTATCGGGTACACCTAAAACATCAACATAAAACATATTTCAAACTCACCTTGGGGGCATAATCCTCCAGCACTTAACATACACTTGGAAAAGTAGTCTATTTTAAAAGAATCACGATGATCGTGTATACTCAATTACCAACTTAAAACAAAACCTGTTTAAATTACACACTTAAAAACCTGTTTAACTCGGCATTCCTTTTCCTTTTTGTGTGCTAATCAGTGAAGAATAACTTACGGAAAACAATGGTCCGATTCCAACTAGAATACGAGGGGGGATCAAAAAGTAATGCCGCCAGAGGTCCCCACATCTTTATAATGATCCGATGAACACCATATTTACACAGATTATAGCCTAAGGACTCTTCTACATGGAACTAACTTGTTTTCAATATAGTAACTATTTCTTTCAATGCATTTACGTAAGGCCACGTTGACCCAAGCTCAAAATCCGGTTTGTAAATACTCTGGAGCTTGCTTCCGGCCCCATGATTTTAAACACAGATGACTTGACTTCATCCAAGTCTTCAAATGGGTAACCACGCAGACTTTCTTCGTTCATGGGCCAAATAGATAGCAGTCTGAAGGGCCAAGTCCGGACTTTGCATGGTGGATAGTATTAGGTATTACATACCACCCCAATTTGGCTATTGCCTGGGTTGTGAAAAGTGGATGTTGTGGCTTGCATTATCGTGATTGGAGCTATATCTGCGAATGAAGGTCTTTAAGTGGTCTCTTCTTCCTGATGGCCTTCCCTCAGCTTGCGAAGTGTAGTTACGTATCTCAATGTTGACTGTGTGACCCTCAGGCAAGAAGTCTGTGAGAATAACACCCTCCGTTCCCCAAAACACTGTAGCCTTCACCTTCTGAAGTCGATCTGGCAGTCTTGAATTTCCTATTTACGGTGTGAAAATCTATGGCGCATTGCTCTTGGATTGAACCTTACTCTCTGGGCTACAGGTATGTCCCCTGTCTCATCTCCAGTAACCACATTTTGGAAAACTCTTGTCCCTCCTTCAATGCAATCCATGACTCTTGGGACAAAACCTCTACCCACCTCTGTTTATTGTCCGCTGTCAACTGCTCTCTCGGATACACTGTAGTACAAACTTTTGAATATTCCAAGTCAGAGATTATTGTTTGTGCTGATCCATAAGAAATATCCAATTCATCAGAATGTCTGGAGTCTGATTGCGTCCTGTCTGCTCTGATTAACTCATCAGCACGTTTTAGGTTGCCTTCTGTGACTGTGGTTGATGGACTGGCCACAACCTGGGTTTGTCCCTAAAATCAGTCTCCTCCCTTTCTTGAAGATTTTCCTTTACCCCGCCGAACGTGCTGATGTCCACACGCGGCGTCTCCATACAGTTTTACGCCGTCCATGAATTTCCATCGGTGTGCAACCCAATTCCATGACTGCTTTTGCTTAAGCTTCGATCCATTGTTAAATCAGCAATCAATCAATCGAAAAATATTACAAATAAATTATTATGATAACCTTCTAGAGAGTTGAAGATCTGGTAGAAGTCAATCAGTGTTTAGTTAGGGAATAGGAAGGTTATGTTTAGTGGCTAAATTTAAGCTCCAGAGTATTCCCAAACTCGTATTTGATGCTTGGGTTTCTACTACGGTAGCGTAATGCAATCGAACGAGCATGGTGACTTGTTGGACAGTAGTTCCATGTAGACGAGTCCTCAGGCTATAATAATGTGTAAATCGGTGTTCATCGGATCAATTTGAGAAGATTCTGTGACTATGGAGGCATTCCCCTCGTATTTCTCATACCATTGTGGAGTTTTTTGCATTTTAGGAATCTAAGCACGCCTCACCCATGGGTATTTTTCTTAATCGTATCCTCACTTCTCATTCACGCGTACAGTATCCTTGTCGTGTTTTTTTGGAGGCCGTCGTGCATAAACCTCGTTAAACTTCGTCATATGCGGCGTAACAACCTTTTTCCGGCATTGTAGCCAACATTCTTGTTTCTCTCGCTTTCCTTGCCGAGGAAGTTTGATGTCACCGACATCGTGCTCTGTTAAGACAAAGGCCTATTTCAGGCTGCGAAGATGTTTGTCAACATCAAGGGCTTGCAATAGAGGATTCCAGTTGCCTCATTCAGTATACATCTTATGCGCTCATTTTCCTCCTTTTATTGTTAATCTATGTGGGACAATCAAGATCAAGAGGTTTAGTATTTCAATATATTTCTCAGTAGACCTACTACGGCCCCTTTTTAAATCGCTCAACGTCATCAGAAAGAACATCATGCAATGCAATACTTTCAAACGGTATGCAGGTTTCTTTTAAGGTTAGTGACGCACTTTCTAAAATTCGAGTAGGTTTTCCTCGCATTAAAGCAGTGTCAGGAATTAACTAAAACAACAACTACTACTACTACCAATAGCTATAGCTACTACTACATAGAGCATAACGGGTGGTAAGAAGCTTTTGCCAACAATGCTGACATAAGAGGTCTAGAAACGCTGTCGTAATGA
>JAMKCH010029388.1:0-47338 GCA_023653785.1 Ophioderma brevispina
ATGTTTAAAAATGTAGTCTATCTTCCAATGGCCTAGACTAAGCATTTGAAGAGCAATTGCAGACTTTCAATATTTGTGAAAATGTGCCAGTGCCGCTTTACGGTCATTAATAATCTTTCGCGTGTAGATATTTCAATTGATGTGCAATTAAATAAAAGACATAAACGGATATGCATTTAGTGTTCACTGCCAAATGACCTGGAAAGAACTAGTATTGTAGGATTAAATGACTAAATTCCCATGATCCTGATGCACTTTAAATATTTTTTCCAAAAATTCTCAGCTGGATTATTGTTTTTCAGTACCGTTTTTTATAACTTGGCCGGGTATATACAAAATGGCCGTAATTAAAACGTGAAATTTTTTGCTACCGAAGAGACATGGAACTCTACACCTTGTGCCATTTACGTTCCAGAATTACGTTGAGGGCACTTTTGTAGCATGAACGACTACAAATGAGACGAGTTTTGATTGGCCTCTGTTAACAATGGCTTTTTGTCGAATAATTTCCTATGGGTGGGTTTAACATTAGTATCGGAATAACCCATGAAAGTCTCATAAACTTGATTTTTTAATTAATGTTATTAGCACATTTTTTTTTTGAAGAGTTCGCCCACCCAACCCCCAATTTTTCAAAACTTTGAGATTTTTACAGGTTGCATTGGCTAGTATACCATACCTGTGATGGTAACTCGGAAATGTCTGTGTGTCACAACGAGGAATTTTGTAAATAGAATAATTATTATCGGGATCCCCGATAATTAATTCAAGCGGCTGCTGGAAACGGCCTTCCAATGTGAAATAGGCCCGGGAAATAGTCGCCAGTCGTGTCTACCTCATCCTATTAGTTGTTTTTTTGGTTCAGGCAATCAAGTTAGAGGTTATTTCTCGAGGTGGCACTATTTCAATCATGGACTGACATAAACGTAGCATTTCCAGCTCTGCCGTTTATAATCCAATCTGGGATCCAAATTCTAATTACCAAATCACAAATTTATGATAATAACGCATTTTTAGCATTGCTGTTCGCAGGTGTATAGTTTCCTAGACAATCACCACACGTAACTGTGCCAAAATATCAATTTTGAAATTGGGGGGCGCTCTTCAAAAATGTGCCATTATGTCTTTAAACAGCGTGTTGATTTAGATCTTTCGAATTTTTCTTATATACATGGGGAACTGTAATTGATGTTTTGGTTAGTTTTTTTCAATGTATAATTTTGACACTAATGTTTTTCATACAGAATTTCTGGAGAATCTGCAAAATCAGATCAATCATGGGTGCATTTTTTAAAATGGGTTTAGGTGTTTTATAAGGGGGACATTGTACAGGGGTTATACAATAAAGGTGTTTAAATTATTTTAAATTTTATAACCAATCTGTTTCGGTTGCTCTTAGGTTTCTTCTAAAAAGGTATAGGTTTGCCATATTTACGACCTATTGTTTATTTAGTACAAGAGGCCTCAAAAAGTTTAAATTCATTATTTATAGAATGGTCCATTGTTGTTGAAACTAGGTGTTTAAAAAATCTTTCATTGGGTCATACTAAAATAAGAAAATGTATGATAAATCTGTGTTTCAATCACCTTTCAAATTGAGACTTTTACAGATATTAATAGTGACCTCCCATATACCCTGTGGACCACGGCCATATTTGCCCAACGTCATTGACATCGCTTCTGTACAGTAAGACGAACAATTTCGCACCATTTTTAAAACAAACTGATGAATCTGAAATTTTAACCCCAGTGTGACCTTGAACCCGTTTTGCCCAGTAACTCTTGTACTATAACCCTCAGATAGGGCAAACTATACCTTTCTGTAATCCTTGAAATGTACTGAACATGGTGGTAGGCTTATACTTTAAAACACCCTTTGCCCCCTTTTTTATATTTTGACCCCAGTATAAACCTTACCAGGCTTGCCCCGTTAGAATACATTCAAGAACACATTTTAAAGAATGACACCCATGATTTTTGGAATGCTCATATAATTTTGATTTAGAAAAACCTTGGTTGCAAGATTGTCACCATTTTCATGACTATTCAATATCAACATAAATCAGCCTTACCAATTCAATGATTTGTTGTATTGTGAAATCTATGCTAACGACTACTTCTTTACTTGAATTTAGCACAGGTCGTACAAAAGTCCGGCCGTATTCAGACAAAAGGTTTTCGGTCAGCGTTGCTTCATCATTTCTTGGACGACCGGCGTTGGCGTTGAGTCCTTGGAGAAAGACATGATATTATTCAATAATAATAATAATAATAACGTTAACAAGCATGTTAGGGGAAATTTTAATTATTCATTAGGTTACAAAGAGTTCTTTTCTTATTTAAATTAATATTCCTATTCTTTGTTATTCTAGGGCGTTCTGAGTGAATAACAAAAGCCAATTTCGCCCTAACTTACAGGATAGCAATATAATAATAATAATAATAACAGTAATAGTAGTAGGCGGAGCTATTTGGGTTTGAAGCCCTACAATTGCCTCAACTTTGGAAATAAAAGTGCGTAGAAGTGTTTCAAAATACAATAGCGCAAATAATTGCTGATGTACCTGATGTCCTTAAAGGGATTTATTGGTATGAATCTATCGGCACATATATAATGAAATATCCCTAAATATGACGTACCAGATGGTTTTCATGGTCATTAGAGTATTCCTTGCGAAGAAAACACCATTTTCAATGCTTAACTTTCGAAGCAGTAGACGATTTAAGGAAGCCGCCACGTTTATTATTTAGGCTATCGTTTTGCCACAAGCCATGTTTAGTCTTTCACACCAATTGAAAGATGATCGGTGGTTAGTCAAGTTCTTGCCTGTATGAAAGACTATCGCGTTTACTTTTAACATTGAAATTAAAAACACAGCTTTAATTTAACGTTTTCCTTTAAAATATATAAATTTATCAAAAATGGCATACATTTGTGCCTAATTTTTATAAAATCAGCCTGGGATTGTTGAGAAATATAGTTTTTAAAATAAAATTAGGAAACTCTACATCATACAAAGAAGCGCTACTCGGTACATTGGTGAAACGCGCATTAGTGGGTTTCGAACACTATATAATGGATTTGAAACCTGGGCTTCGTAATTGAAGCACTGATGGCCATATTGTTATCCAAAAAGAGCCCAAGCAGGTGGTTAAGAGCCGGTAATTTATACAAAATTGTTCCCATTGAAATGTGGATAAGTGACATCTACAGAATCAAGCCAATTCAGTGAGCTCATTGTATTTGCGCGTATGGGATGGCATGTCTCTAAAACGTGCAGCCGGGATACAACTTCTGTTAAACAGGTATCTCTGGAATGGTATTGTGTTCCGTAGA
The DNA here is from genome assembly GCA_023653785.1 of Ophioderma brevispina. Lineage (NCBI taxonomy): Eukaryota > Metazoa > Echinodermata > Ophiuroidea > Amphilepidida > Ophiodermatidae > Ophioderma > Ophioderma brevispina. The sequence continues at coordinate 3,338 of JAMKCH010029388.1, forward strand.
CCAAGATGCCCGCCCGTTGCTCCATTCATCTAATACACAATTACTGTTGTGTAGTCAATCCATTGTATAGAGATCAGTGGTTACAGTGCGACTGCGATAAAACTATAAATATTACGCGACCCCTTTTCAAATGTCCGCGTTTTAATGGATTGTTAGTGTTTAGGCCAACTAAAACCTTTGTTAATCACAAAATGATATCTAAAACATCCCTCTTAAAATTTTTCTCAAATCACTGAGGTTTTAAAAAGTGTAGTTTTTTGCAATAACAAATTCTAAACGAACTTCGCTCATATCCTTTGTGTGCTCACAAGGATGAGGCTTGTGGCAAATTTGCACGTGATATATGCGCGTATGGAATATATTTTCGCTGGCTTCTGTTTCGGTATTGCATGCGGCGTTGTAAATATACCACAGGGAATAAACATGGTAGCTTCCATGATTGCTGTATAGTTGTGTACATTTGTCGGAATAAATTTGGATTTTTTTCTTCGCAAGGAATACTCCAATGGCCATTAAAAACCATCTAAAACCGTTTTATTTAAGGATATTTCATTATATATGTGCCGATAGATTCCTACCAATAAATCACTTTAATGTATCTGATGCCATTGGGGGGGGGGGTTATGCGTGCACACAGAAAGAACATGACACAAGGACAAGCATGATTATTGCAGCGCCACACTTAACAAAGAGAAATGTGAGATAAATAAGACAAAAGTAAAATTCCTCTGTTTGGTTTTCTTCTGATCCAAAGAAAGTTGAGGCAGTCAGAAATAAATAGCCTCAGGTATGGTACATGCTACTTTGATCTTACTGCAGACCAAAAGCCTGGTATGGTTCAGAGTATGATTTCAAAGACTTCAAAGGGGCACGGTAGATGTGGCAAAGTAGAACGGACATGATAATTCAAGGAAATAATATGTATCAAAAGGTAAATCGATTAACACTTAAGTGCCTGGGGGGGGGGTTCCCTGGGACCCAAGATTTGTTTTTCGCGGTTTTTTTTTTGGCTACTTTTCCGTGACATAAACTGCCCGGTATTTTTTGTAATTTTCAGACATTTGGATACGTATCTTTTGACACCAAAAGTATTAAAATCCGCCCAGCCGTTAATTATCTAATTAGCTTAGGTCCCTAGGACCCCCCCCCCACGCACCAACGGGAGTGTGACTTTGCAAATAAATTTTAACAAACCTTGTAACCACAAATATTTTCTACTGAGATATACGCACATATTCATGTAAGTAAATCATAAATATCCAAAGAAAAGTCAGTTAACTCTTTATATGCTCCGTCCCTGTACAAACCTATGGGAAATATGGACCGTATATAGTTACTGTTCACAGGAAAATACAAGATTGCCTAAAATAGAACTATTTGTGTTATATTATGTGCTAATTGATTCCTTTAGAGAAGATATCAACATCTACATGTATCGCAAAATGCATTTTGTTGATGCAGGGTTGTAAAATCTGTGTATTTTTTAAGTACTTTTCGTTCAATTTTGACGTGTTTCGAAAAAAAATATTTTCCCCTAATTTGAAGCGATATAACAAACTCAATTTTTATTTCATCTTTGGTGATGTCTTATGACCCCCTCATGTGTGGTGTAAGTTTCATTTAAAAATTCCACCGGGAAAGTGGTTTCCTGGGGGAAGGGGGGAAGGAAAGTGGTTTCCTGGGGGGGGGCGCAGGGGGAAAACGTGAGTTAAAACAAGTTATGTGTAAAGTAAAGACACCGTCAGAATTTACTGACCTAAGACTAGGCTTGTTTGGACTCATTTGAATGCATTTTTAATGTTAATTCCGATTATGCAAATGAAAATGCATAAATTTTGAGATGCTTGAAAAAAAAGAGATCTCTAAGTGGCTATTCCACCAGCAGGGCACAAGTGTTAAGGGCTTATGACAACCCCTGCCATACAAACATAGTTTGTTTTATACATCCGACCCGAATGAGGACGCTATGGCCAAAATTTTAAAGGTCAACGCACTTTTAGTCAAGGTCATATTGTAATTTTTAGAGATGCAAGTGTTTGATTATGTTTTTTCTTGACCCAATACAAGAGTTAACAATATTCCTATTCATATGTATAGCAGTAAAACCGTTACATATGAATTATGAACATTTTAAACCAAAAAGTGCAAACATTTACCCAGCAGTAGTATTATCTGGGATCATTTATCTCCTCAAACTTGCAGCCAATCCACATGCAGGTCTACTGATATGATATGCAGGTTGTCTTCCAAAAAGCATAATGACTTTGTATGGAAAGCCACACTAGATCCATCTTAAATACTTATTATTTATAAATAAAAGATTAAAAATTGAAAAAAAAAATAAAGTGAAAAAATATGAAACAGTATTTATTAGTAAACCAAACAGGCGTAAATGGCATCTTCAAGACCGCTTTAAAATGCTTTAGTGTCTGTTTTTCGCAAAGAAAAGTAATATAATGTTTTGATATGATCTAACACTGGCAATGTAGACACAAAACTGGGCAGAAATGAAATCACATTTTCTTACATTAAATCAGTTAAAATTAAAATAAACACCGTTTTCATTCTATAGACCGTATTCAATATGACGTCAGCCACCAGATATGTTGGTGGACAAGTTGCATACATTCCAGGACTACAATACATTAAGCTGTCAATAGATCCATATTTAGCGATTGAGCTCGATTGCACCGGGATCATTGACAGGTGAATGTATTGTAGTACTGGAATACGTCTATCTTGTCCACCAACATCATGGCTGGCTATTGAATACGGTCTATACTTTTGTCTCCAAATGATACGGATGGAACTCGCTTGAGCATAGCTATGTGTTAGTATTTAAAATAAGAATGTTACCCCTGTTTTTTATTAAATTTCGCAAATGATTTGACACATGCTACGTTTGAATTCTTGCTTCATATTAGATTACAAAACAACTGTTTGTAAATACACGAGGGCATTATCGATCGTAGCATTAAAATTCACACTTACCCACCAAAGAGCTCCACAAAAAGCCACATGCCATAAACAGCATGTATAGGTCCTTCATATTCAAATTGTTAGTATTCTGTTGGAAACAGGCCTGCCGTTTTCCAAACTTAAGAAACTGCATTGACCATCTGGAAAAAACTCCATATGGCCAGAAGGTCGATAGGACGTCAACGCAGTAAGTGTTATGCCTAGAAATTGATTGAAATAGAAACACCGGAAAATACGCCAGGTAACATACGCTTATAAATGGATAATTCTGTCCACGGCTCATTTCGATATGCTACAGGAAATGGGATATTAACGTGTGTTTTACAGGTAGCTCCTGGCCAATTCCATGACGACAGGTTAATGAAGCTGCCAGTTACTGACCATGTTAGTACAAATGTTGTGTTTAAAGGCTGACTTAGAGATATTTCAAGGATGGCGCCCTCAATTTTCTAAGAAATCGTGTTTTTGCATATGCATAATGCTTATCCGGATACTAATCACTATGTGAAATATCTGAGCTCAAATAGATGCCCTTCATATAGAAAATCACAACTTTTGTTTTGAAATTCCGGATCCGGAATGTTTGTAAAACACAATATCCTATGGTATTCTTGCTTGTTTACTACATCAAAACAAAAAATCCTATTCATCTCAAACTTTGGAATTGAGCATTTGAAGTGACTATCTTTAGTATTTCAGGGTGAGTCAGAAAGTACAACCAAATTGAGTGATTTTTCATGGAAAACCCTCTGTGCTATTCATTTTTTCTTTCTGTAGTATATGCACTGTTTTGTTAGCTCTCATATAAAATTTACGGCTTTAAAAAGATTCATGCGTTCAAAAGCCACGGAAGTGAAAGTACCCGATGTGAAAGACCGAACAAGTTACACTGCACTGGTGTATAAACCCCAAAACCAATCTTGGTGTTACGTTCAGCTTTGGGGTTTACAGCATAACCAGTGGGAGAGGGGATGAGAGGGGTAAGGGGTGGGATCCCCTTCTCAAAATCTTTTCCTCCTCCTGACCCCAATAGAAATAAGGAAAAGTGTATAAATTGAGAGTATTAACAGTTCATCATGTTCACCTTTGCAAAATGTGTTTACAAAATTACATGGTTCCCCACCTGGTCCCCTCCCAAAATGAAACTAAATGTATGGCTACATACTGTGTAAGGTTGTAAAATTACGCCAGATATCAAACTAATATTTAATGAAACCAATTATGCACTCAGAAGCAACAATTTGCAGAATCCTTTGAACTTGCTTGTGAGGAATAGTTCATTGGTAGAACGCCAGCGCTGTCACCTTCAGAGCCTAGTTTTATCCGTTTTAAGATAAGCACTCCTGATATATCTCCCTCTGTGAAGGTGACTTAGTAGGGAAAATTCACCTTATGCAATATCTCTTTGTCTAGATTAGTGTGTTCTGAGGTCTCTGGGCTTTGGACCAGACTTTGGCGGGTTAAGCCTGGTTTTGTGAGCGCTCAACCATTCCACTTCCCTCAGAGCATAGCTCGCTCTGCATGAGTGCAATTTTGGCTGCTGTATCGGTTATAGCCTTTCTCTTTCCTTTAAGAATGCCCAAGGATGCCAAGTATTTGTTGACTGATGTATTACAAAAACCTCTGCTTCCTACTTCTATTGGAAAGTAGTATGTAGACCATCCTCTGCTCTCACACTCAGCCACTAGAACTTGGTATTTGCACTTCTTTCATAATGCATTGGATAGGTTCTCCTCCATAGGGACTCGACTGTCAGCTCTATGGTGATCACTGTCTTTGTTTTGGTAGAAAAATGGTGATATCGGGTCTCTTAGCTGTCTCATTGATTTCTGGAGGAAACATATTTGTGTGGTGTTCCTCATACATCAGGAATATCCAGTCAGTGGCTTTCTTCAGAAGTTGGTTGGTTCTGCCTTTAGGCATTGGTAGGCACTGGATTTCGATATGTTGTACCATCAGCTGTGCGAAAGGCTATTGTAGAAATGGAGTTTCAGGATCTCAGGTGCGATGTTTTTTTTTTTATTTGCCTATGGTGCTTTGAATCCGTCGAAGACATTCTACACAAGAACGCAATAATAGTCCTGATTCAATTGAGGGTATGTTATAACCAAAATCTCTATATTCAGGTTCTAAGCTTTATGGGTGAAATTAAGGTGTCGGTTGGCCGTTAGATCCTTTCAATAATTATTCGTCGGGGGGTATTCAAGGTGAAGAATTTGCACCCATATATTTTTAGTTGTTTTTGATCCTATCATTCAACATCTTTTAAGGAAGAGACCCATGGGTACACTCTGGAAGGGAAGCATTACATTACATGCTTTGCTGATGACTTTGTCTCATTATCGTACCCTGATAAGAAACACAGAAAAAATATTATGAATGAGCAGTTTCAATGTGTGTAAAACCATGGAGTTCTATTCGTAGAGGTCGCTCCGAAACCAGACAGATGCAACTGTGCGGAATAGATTTGTTAACGTTGTACGAGGGATTACTGAATGTGTATAGATGGGAATAAAAAGAAATTTCTGGCACAGTGGTTTTTTTTATAGCATATAAAAATCACTGTATCTTTTTAAATTACATTATCCCTAAGGGAAATAACTTTTTGGAAGGTCACTGAAAAAATTTACTGTCAGTAGACGAAGCTGGCTCTACACCACCCTCTCGTGGTTGCCTTTGTTATGTTAATATGCAGTTAGTTTTGGCTCTTTCTTTTGCTTTAACCAATAGGTGTGGCATTTTGGGATCCTTGTGCTTTCACCAGTTGGCTGTGTGAATTTGTGCTTACGAGTTCCTTATAGGAAGAAAGGAAAATTTGTCGTCATGTTGATACTCTGACTGCAGTATTAGTGATATTATTCAGTTGCTTTCATGCTTGCTTCAAAGTAAGTTATATCTGCCTTTATGCAACATCTAGTACATGTGGCAAACTGTATTTTTGTGAAAATTTCATATACAATCTTTCAACAAAGTTGTTTTAAATCAAAATTTTTCTTTTTTTAATTTAATTTCAAAAAATCATGGTTGTCATTTTTTAAAATGTGTTCTTGGATGTATTCTAGGGGCAACGTTTCTACAGGGGTAAAAATAAAAAAGGGGCAAAAATGTGTTTAAAGAATACCATCATGTTCAGTACCTTTCAAGGAATTTTAAAGGCAAAGGTATAGTTTGCCCTACTGAGGGTTATAGTGCAAGAGTTACACAGGTTTAAAACGGGTTCAGGTCACCACTGGGGGTAAACTTTCAGAGTCTCGGTTTGTTGTTTTAAAATGATGCCAAATTGTTAGTCTTACTGTACAGAAGCAAAAATATATAGGTCGCGTTGTGTCAATAAACTTTTTGAGGGAAAATTAAGAGGGCAAATAGGCGATGTCCACAGAGGGTCTATGGGAGACCAGTAATCATATCTGAAACGTTTCACTTGAAAGGTGAAATCACAGATCTATATACATTTTGTTATTTAGTATTGACCCACTGAACGATTTTTTAAAACCAGTTTCAAAATAAACAGAATTCTATCATAATGACCTTGAACCTTTCTCAGCCTATAGTACTAAAAAACAATAGGCTATATATGGCAAATTATACCTTTTTAGAAACCGTATGACAAACGCCGCAGCGAGATGGAAAATTTTTAAAACAATTACACACTTTTATTGTTACCCATGTAAAACTTTTCCCCCTTATAAAACACCCAAGAAACACATTTCAGAGTCTCCAGAAATTCGTATGGAATTAAAATTGTGTCAAAAGTGTATATGAAAAAAACTAAGCCAAAAACATTAATTACATTCCAGGTATACTAATTCTTATACTACAAAATTGTGGCTGCTTTATTTGAAATCACATTCTAGTAATCATGGTCAAGAGAAACGAAATGAGCAATCTTGTTCCACTTCATGTGTCCGTTTCCGAAAACCCGAGTCGTTAAATCTACGGTACACTATGTTCATGCTGAGGGGGGCCAATTTGTCCAAGCTATGAGTAATGGTATGAAGAGGTCTGTTAGGTAGGACATACGGCACGGGTTTGGGGACGGACCCAGAGGCCCGGACACAGACCCAGTTCAGTTTATACTCAGGCAATTCAGAATTGATTGCAACAGTCCAATGCTGTAGACCACGTTTCTTCAGCTGTCTGTAACATTAGCTGCAAATTCAATCCCGGTTGTGAATCTTCTGTAAAAAAAGTATAGGCCTGGGCTGATGTTTCAGCTTCACGAATTCTCGTGGTATTTATTGCAAGTTTTCTCCTAAAAAAAAAATGACCCACGTTAATTTATGCCATCATAGTGGAGTTCCTGTGTTGGGGAATTAGATTAGTTCTAGTTCAGGGTTTGTGCCGCAATCACAAATTGTAAATTCAGATTTCCAGCAACCATTGGTCTACTTGGCCCAACTGCATGTCATTTAGGGTTGGCCCCTAATTTTATGTCATTGAAGAGTAAGTAGAAGTATATTTCAACTGGATGTGGGCACGCATGAAAATGTAAATTGGTCTGAGTAAGTTACAGATCATAAATCAAATTGGTTTCTATTGTGAACCATTGTCCTCTTCGGTACCGCAATCAACAAAGATAAGATGGTAAAAGGGGAGTATGTGGATTTTGCACTGCCCTACTGGACAAATCAGCATTTGCTGATGTTTGCTGGGCGGAACCTTCTGAACGAAGCTGTCAGTTACATATTAATGGTTGATTTCTTTTGAAACCCAAAACAGACAAAGCGTCATCAAATTTATTTCAATTCATGAGACCATCACGTATTTTTTGTGTCTATTTACTTAGAAGTTCACAGGCGCGAGTTCAAGAATTATTGAAACTTGCGGCCAATCCGTTTCAATGGTGGTTGGGGGTCGTACATACGACATTTTCATTCGTATGAGACAGCAGAACGTCTTGGGCTATTTAGATGGGGAACTTGGGGTGATGGTTCGCCTTTTCATCATGCGATTTTTCCGCGAATTTCATCTTCAGGGGAATCACAGCATAATGTTCGGTCAATTTCCAAAAAAGGACGGAAATTTCAGGGACAGGGATTTGTGCTTCAGTTCAACCGCAGTCGGCTGTTATCGCAGCAAGTGCATCTTCAAACACAGATGTTCCTTGTGTCAAGATGCAGGGCACGTTCCAAATGGCACAAAAAGGCGGACCACAGTTGAATAAATTTGCCTGTGATGTGGGTACTCTTTACATCTATTGTAAGTACATGTCACCAGTGAATATATCTACAAAATTATTTCCTTTTTAGAAATTTACCCTAATAAAGCTACTGCTAAAATCCTTAGCTAGGTGTTCAGTTTGGTTGTCAGGCTTGTTATATGGAATATTCGTAGTACTCGAGATTCTAAAAAATTTGGGAGCGTTTCACAACTTGCATTCAAGAAGCATTGCAAAATACAAACCCCCCGGAAAGGAGATTAAACTGGGTAGAATGGCAGGGTCTTTTCATACAGACTCGTACTAATTAGTATGAGTCTTCTTGATATGGTTCCTAAATCTGAACCTGCGAACGGGGGGGGAAAGTTATTGTTTGCATCAACATTTATCATATCCTGAGGCCTGATGGCGATTCAATCAATGATGGGATCGATAAAGATATGTGCATGGTCCATTACACAACCTTTGATGAAGCTGCGAAATTAGTAGTTTAGTGCAAAGTAAAGAATGGGGCTTTGATGGCCAAAAGTCTGAGTATGTCAAATCAGCTCTTTCAGGTTATGCGTCTATCCAGACGATTTGAATAGTTGGTTATAAAGGTAACACGGGGCAATACTATGTTTCATAAGGGCTTATCCATGGAGTTTCGTGCTTCCCCGCTCATTTTGAGCGATTTCGACATTTATGAATGGGGTCACATTCGAGTCGGGGGTTTTTTCAAATAGAATTCTGTAATTATACGGATGATTCCGGCTTACGGTGATTGAGCTAGTGACAACAGCCGCTTCAGTATCTTGTGGGTCTTTAGTTGAGATTTTAAATAACACTGCAATTAATTTGTTTGTCCGTTAGGACGTGACAAAGCTGTAGGTCCTACAACTAAGTTAGTATATTGTTGTTATATTTAGGCTTTCTTCTGGTGATTGATTTCTGTGGGAAAACAGTTTCAGTTCGTAGACAAAGGTTGTGTAGTAAGCGAAAGATTGAAAATGCTTTAAATCCTCCAAGATTACTCTTACAGATTGCAATCGTATTGGGTCTATTTTTTCATATGCAAGGCAATTTCACCGGGAAGGGCTTTCCTTCGACGGTTGATTTATTGTCTTGTGGGGTCAAGCACTCTTGATTCAAAAATAACCTTTTCGGTGGTGAGAAGGAGGGCTAGCTTGCAAATTTGGTTAGTCCTTCATGATTTAATGGATGTTTCAATTATGCCAGAGCAGAGGTGGTCAGGAGGAAGATCTTTTTATTCACTGATGCTGTACTTCAAGTGGGTTTGCGGGCGGGGGATTTTTAAAAGGAAAGTGGTTTTTCAGGAAAATGGCCGAGCGAGGAGCCCGAGGGAAGTTTTGATTAATCGGATCTCAATTGAATGGACGGATATTTCCCCATTGTAGTTGCAGTTGTTCTTCGGGGAAGTTGGGGCGGAAGGGATTGTTGAGAGGAAAAAAAAGCGCATATTATTAGGTCGGGATAAGGAGGTGTGTAATTTACAATTGTAAACAAGCAAACCTCGAAGTGCAAATTTATTATGTAATTGGTTCGTTTCTTTGTTCTTCAGTGTTTCAAGTGGATTTGCGGTGTTATGCCTAAACATTATTCCAGGGAAAATTTCAGGTTATTGTGGATGCTTTATCACGTTGAGAATTGTAGAATGTGTTTCGGCATGCGGCGCCAAAAGCAAATTTGAATGCGGACAGCAGTTCCCCAATTTCTCTGGAAAAAATTTAGAGCTGGAGGCACAGAGGTTGTTGTCACTATATTAGCACAGATCCGCGGGTTTCTTAGTGTAGGGTGTGATTAGTTTTATCAAATTTGGACGAAATTTGGTTTAGGTTTTGACAATGGCAGATATTTTTGCATTTTTAGCCTACCTGTCTAAAGAGGGTTGGGCTCCTTCGTCAATTTTTTCAATCTATCAGCCATTGCTTTCGCTCACAAGTTAAATGGCTGGCCTGATCCAACAGATAGCTTTATCTTTAGTGAAACGAAAAGAAGGAAGTAGGTGCTTGAATGCATGTCCTTATAATATGCGTCCAATTACTTTTTAATGTCAAAGGATTTGGTGGGGGTAATCTTCCATCAATTGCAATCATCTACGAGGTGCCTATTTAAGTATGCGTTTTTAGTGGCTTTCTTGGTTTAGTAAGGGTTGGGGAGTTTGCATGCCCTTCCAAAAGTAAGGGTTTGTTGCGAGTCATTGCTGGTGGGGACATTTGGTTCAGAATCAATTCTTCTCAACTATAGTGGTCATCAAATATTGTCAAAGGGGACAGACCAAAGAGGCAAGTCAACTTCGATCACTATTGACTAGTTTAAAATCCTATTTATGTCCCATTTTTGATATGATTGCGTTTTTGGAAATATGGCCCATTTGCGTTAGAGGGACCCTTTATTTTTGAAGTTTGGAGGTGATCCTCTGACAGGATATCAATTCAGTGAAATTTTGAGGGAAGGCGTATGTGCAAGCAGGTTCTTCCTGTCAATGAGTGTTACCAGTTATACGTTTCAGAATCGGGGCAGCGACCTCAGCAGCTATATGTGGGGTTTCTTATAAGAATATTTAAATTGATGGGTAGATGCAGGCCATCAGCATTTGTGTCTGTACATTAGGCCTGATAGGTGGAATTCTTTTGTATAATTGAGGATTAGGTCGTTTAGATTTTATATATAAGCTAAAATATGAAACATGTGGAAATAAGGGAGAGTAGAGTTTGGGTCTTTCAGCTGATATGAATCATAGGAATTAATTGTACTAACTTAATTGTTAACAGTTAATTAATATACTTGAAGAGGGGAAAGCAAAGTTTGTATTAGTTATAACTCAAATCACGTTTTTTCTGAACATTTATGAATTCGGAAACCTCAACGGAATAAACCGTGCTTTAGTCCGTGAAGGGTTTCCAAATTCATAAGTGTGTCAGAGATGGGTCAGGTACGGAGACTCCCGATGTTTGAACAGTGTGATGCCATTTATATTGCCAAAGGTTTAACATTCGATCTTGTTGAACATATACATTGCGGCATGAAACTGATTTGTATGGACAAGAGCACCCTTTTGGAGTGCATTTTCACGCAAAAAAAATAAAAAAACAGGAGCTCTCAAGCAAAACTTGTACTTTGTTATCTTCAATGTTAACTTCATCATTGATTTTAGCGACTTAGCGCCAAAAATTCCGAGGCTGAAGAGCAGGAGAACGGGCGAGTGCTCAATCTCGCGTAGTACGAGATTGCACGCGACTTTTTCTTGTATGCTTCATTAATACGTGCGTTAACGACCTTGCCTGTAACTGCACGTTTGTGATTGATGACAATTTTCTGAAATCTCTGTAGGATAGTACTCCAGAAAAAAAGGGTAAAACCTGAGAAAACTTCGAAGTATCAAAAATAAATTAATCGTTTTTCATCGTAATTTTAATCATCGAGTCATCGCACAACAAATGAATTCAAATGGCGTTAATTTACTCGAAGCATGCGGCTTACTCGTTGAGATCCATGCACACGGTTCATGAGTTGAGTGACACCCAACTTCAGCAGCTGGAACCCATATTCAACCGACACCATTGAAATGGCTTGGTCTCGCAATTAACGGTGCCACTCCTGCTTTTACCCTAGTCATTGGGGGCTATCCCTTCCAAGACTCTCTGATATATGCTGATATCTGTATAGAATCATATAACTCAGCATACGCACGCGTCTGGGAGCTGACTCAGAGATTTCCCGACGGTGGCGCCCTCAATTTTACACAACAAAATGTGTTTTTTTTTTTGCATATACATAATGCTGTCCGTATTCTATCCAACGTATGAACATAGGTAAGCAGAAAATCAAAGTCCCTCTATAGAAAATCACAACTTTGTTGTAAATTTCCCGATCAGGAATTTTTGTTTTATCCAGTATCCTATGGCCACTGTTATCCCCATACATAAATGTTCCTGCATGAAAACGAAACTTTGGAATTGAGCATTTTAGTCACTATCTTATTTCCAGTTGACTATTTTCAATAATTACACACAAAAGTTATATTTTCAAAAATCTCTGGGTCAGCCTTACAGCAGATATGCTTACCTTCTTCTCTCATGTAAACTCAAGCGTGAATAGCAATGGTGCGTAAAATAAAGGCAAATTGGGATCGGAGGCAATGGTGCTCGGACAACCTTCACCGCTGCTTCCGCTAAATCTGATAACTAGTTTTGACCACAACTTAAATCGGAAATTAAAACCACTTTTATGAGGCGCCGCTGAAAGTTTTCGCAAATTATATGCGCCCGCTCCTCATTAGGGTAAACTGCTACAGAGTATAATGTTCAGTCCTATTATCTCCCTTGGATGTCGCTTACCTACAATAATTCCGAAAGAGGTGTGAGTTTGTTGTCCGTGCCTCATCGACTCGTCCACTCTGAGTTACATCCGTACTAGGGTAAAATGACACTGCAACTGTAAATTATGTGGTAATAAGGAGACACTCAATCACGTTCTCAATTGATGTCGTTTCTCTTAACACCCCTCTTTGGAAGATTGTAGGTAAGTGTCGCTCACAAGTCAAGATCATAGGACTTGGACATTTTATAAACTTTATAAAACGCCTCACATAATACGATTTTCAATCATATTATAAACCTCAATTTCTCAGTCTGTCTTCGCTATCTAGAACATATAGGTCAGTCACAGGTGGCGGGTCTACCTCCTTAAGAACATTTTGGTCACTAATCTAAAGCATGATATGCTTGTTTTGCAAGATGATGGCATTTCCCTTCAGATAATCGAGCTCATGTTTTCTTTGGGGAAACTATATACATGTCTGTTAAAGTAGAGAATCAAAATACGCCATCTTACCCAAGCTCTCGGTGAAAATGTATCGTGGTTACATGGTCACTTGTACTGCATTGAAATTGGAACCGTGGATCTCATTTCACCTGATAACGAGCAACGTCTGAAGTCAAACTAGCAAGAAGGAAGTGATACCTTTAACAATTGATGTGAGTTCTGGGCTAAAGGTACCCAGAAATGATATCCAATAAAATTCATGAAAAGCTGTAGCGTGACCTTGAATATCAGAATTCATTTAAGCCTACAAAAGATTGTTCTTGTACGGCCTGTATAAAACGCAGTGGCACTCTCTGAGCCTCCGTATTTATTTTGTTGCCTTTAACACTTGTCAAGTCCATTCGATTTTATTATTATCAACATTTTGCAATAAGTTGTCATGTTATTTATACATAATGGTTTCGACAAATCTTTTATGGAGATTTGTTGCCGTACACAATCCTACACCAAGATGATGATAATGGTATGTAAATGTGGCAAAGTCGAGCAAAATTTTGTGTCATGTTGTGATTTTGGCGGGCCAAATTTTTAAGGGGATAATGTATATTGATATTTTTTTCTCGTAAGGTTTTGTTCAGTCGATTGTTTAATTTAATATCACAACATATCTGTTTTTTGGCCCATTTTTAACTTGCCCGCCAATTTAAACCATACTTATGTACATGTGCATGTAAGTTAAATGGGAGTTATTTCTTTGTTTTCCTCATATTTCCGGTGCTCTTTGACTAAAATAATAAGATATTCACACTATATCAAAGTGTCAATTTGCATAAAAATGGCAAGGGTTCATATGTACCCCCTTTCAAATTCTACATGGGTAACACATTATTTTTTTTTTTGGCCTTACAGGTTAGGGATTTTGATTTAGGCCTATAAAAATAATTTTGTTTCCTGTAAATTTTAAAGGGGGGTACATATGGACTCTTTCCATCAAAATAAAGGAAATATTTCCATTTTTCAACGCCTTGAGATCTTAATCCTATCTAAATTATGTCGCAATAGGGGCTTAATCCTTACTGAACTCGGGACACTTATACGATCACACATACAACTGATAATAATAACAGCAATGGACTCAGTAAAGGGCAATAACTAATGCTATTGTCGATTACTGCTCTACTTTTCTCCAATCAACCCGGATGATCAATTCTGACCTCCATCAATCTGACTCCCTTTGCAACGCCAACAAGTTTTCTTGTTCATCTTGGATATCCAATTGTTGAAATTCCGTGTTCATTCGGTACAGGTGCACTTGGCTTTCAATTTTATGTCTCGCTTGGACCAATTCTGATTTTTTACTTATCTGCAGAAGCCTCTGAACAATTCTTATCCTCGTTTAGGCAGTCCCGAATCTTCCGACAGAGGAGTTTTTGATTGCGGCAATCCAGTAAATTTGCGAAGCCAACGAGGAACTGGTCGCGATTTGTCTCGATGATGAATGGCCGCCACCAACACTCCAGATACATAGTAAACACCCGTAATTCTCATTGGAGTAAAACTAATAACTGCTATACTGAAAACCAGAAAATTAAACAATTAATTAATATTACATCACTGCACACTACCTGTAAGTTGCGTATAATTCACATAATTTTATTTCGATACTTTAGGAAGGTTTTCGACAAAAGTTTGGGCTTAATTCTTCCAGTACACTGACTCTTTGATTTTGTACACGGTTGTTACATTGTTTTGTGTGACCTGATTAATCATAAGGAGAGTGAATCCCAAAATACCCTGTGGGTTTTAGCGCTGGGCCAGGCTTCTGCTTTTGGCTGTGCTTGGTTCGCTCACTCCGCACAACGATTGCCCTCTCCAATATAGCCGGTGTAGAAGTAACCATTGACCGGCGTCTCCTAGGCCTGGGAAATGGGAACATAGGGCAATCGATTCAGTGACTCTTTACGCAACATAGTTTCACGCTTTATTCCGTTTTCGTCTATGGAGCACAGCCCGGACTATGGCTCCCACCGGAATATCTGCGTTCAACCGATGTGGAGGAGATATAGTCCGGCGGGAGCCACAGTCCGGGCTCCATGGACGATTACGGAATAAAAGGCTTGAAACTAACGTTGCGTGAAGGTCAACTGAAATGAGTGCTCTATTTTTACCGTTGTGGCCGGACTATGAGTACGCCGGACTATAGTCACTTCTACAACTGTGGTCAGAAGTGTGAGTATTCCAGCCTGTGTGGTTGCCTTTACTCTACGGATAAAGCGATAGCCCTCGATTTTACTGGCAGAAGTCTGTGGGACTAGGACACACTCACTCATTCTCTCCTGGCCGTAACCCGATACCCTTACCCCTTCGGAGTAAGACAACGAGGTAAAAGCGCTTGTCCAAGTGCACGATACTTTGGCCTGGAAAACACCTATGTCGTTGGCGTAACCAGACCTTTGCAAATAGGAGGGGCAAAGGGGTGCGGGTATTTTTGGAGGGCGACTTTGGGTCCTTCTCCATAGACACTTATAAAGGATCAGTTCATTTGGGGCTGGCCGGGGGCAAGGCTTCGGGGGGGGGGGGGGGGGAATCGCGCCCCTTGGAACCCCCCCCCCCCCCGGGTCGCAGGTCGCAAGTCTCTGGATGCAAAACCTTCAGCTCAAGAGTCGGTTACTCTATTGCTGGACCCTCAAATAAACAAAGAATTAATGTTACAAAAAGGAAACAAACGCGTGAAAAAGGCTGACTCAAAGATTTCGAAATATAATTATTTTGATAAATTAAAAATAGTCCTCAGAACTAAAGATGTCACCTACAATGCTTAATTTCCAAATGTAGAGATGAATCGGATTTACCGTTTGTCAGCAGTACATTTAGCCTATGCCAGCATAACATTGCCATAGGATAACGTTATCACAAAAGTTCCAGATTTTCGGAATTTTATAACAAGTTGGAGATTTTTCTATATGAAACGGACTCGATGTTTACTTATGGTTTCTTTTCAGCACAATGATTAGTATATGGAAACGCAATTACACTTCAAAAAAGGTTTGAGTAAAAAATGTGTCACAGCTCTTAATGTTGAGTAAAATCTTAGTCAAAGTTGAGTAAACTTACACAAAGCTGAGTATATTTTAGCCCAACATGACTAAGCTTTAGTCAACAATGAGTAAGTTTTACTCAACTTTGCCTAAGATTTTACTCAACCATTAGGCTGGACTGTTTACTCACATGAGTACAAAATTTTTACAGTGTTATGTTACAATGCAAAAAACACGATTTGTTTGAAATTGAGTGCGCCCTCGTCGGGAAATAAAAACTAACTTACTTATGAATGCCATGTTTTGTGTAAACTGGCTGAAGTGAGTCCTCCGATTAAACTGGTGAAATAAAACCAAAGCCAAACGTTGGTGATGCCTAGCGATACTTTTTTTCACACCAGATTCGGTCGGAAGAATAAAAAACCACAAATTCACATAGACAGAAGGCCACAGGAGAATAAAACTCAGTACATGGATAAGAGGGTATCGCTTGAAAACCACGGTGAAGATGACATCAGAAAATGACTGTTGGGTAAGAAAGTTGTATCAAATTGGTGAATGTACTTTAATCTTTAAATATAGGTTCATATGATATATTTTTGATATGTAATATACCTACTACCTCTAATCGCGAAAACGGAACATTAACCGTCATTTTACATTATTTTTGCACATAGATAGACTGATTTTTTTCCTTCATTAAAATTATCACTGTAAAATATCTAAAAGTTTGGCGATATAGTTTGGTATATTTTTCGCAATAGCAGATTAAAGGTCCTGCCCGATAGCCTCGTCCCCAGAAGCTCTTTACCGGAAGTGGTCAACATTTTTTGGTAATCAGAGAAAGCTACTATTTTTTCTCATTTCCCGTAATCTTAGAGCCAAAGGTGTTTGGTTTTGAAGTTGATGACCGAAAATGTGCCTCATTTTGTCGACCAATATTAATATACACAGTTCTCTATGGGTCTTACAAAATCCGTTTTTAGCTCTCGCATAAAGCGGATTGAAATAATCTGGCGCGAAACATTAGAGATGGGGTTTTTGGAGTGAGACCAATTCTATCAAGTGAAAACTTCATATCCTTAATCGACCATCCCCCTTTAACTTAGAATGTAGGGGAAATTAGAATAAACAAATGAAAGTCAACATTCACTTGTACAGCTTTTCCACTATGTTAGGATTCAACTGATACACAGTGTTTCTTGTTCTCAAAACTATATAGAACGATCAAAGAGGTTCTTATAGATAGAGAGGCAAACGTTACGTAATCTTTAGAAATTCACCGTCTCCATGTTTTGCCGACCACAAAGAAAACCTAGAAGTACCAACAATAAAAGCAATGGCAACCTCCGCTTCTTCCACATACGTGTGGTGCCGCCTTTTGTATACACCTAATCGGTAGTGATACAAGTTAATGTGTGTGTTAGAGGGTGGCCAGGTTTAATAATAGTTTACCTGGATCATTGTGCGAAGATACCTTTTTTCTCAGATGCAATTCGCGCTTAGTTGAAAAGATGTATGATTGAGGCGGTTTTTTATTTAAATCACGACGACTGATGTGTCCCATTTTATTCGTTGTGAACTTGTGTGGCCCATGGGTCGGACAAAATTTAACCCCCAAATAGCACCCAACACTAAACCAACTGATATTCTTGCCGGATTGTTTGTATCGAATTGACATGTGTGTGTATACAAGCACCCAAACTGATATTATTCCGTGCAATATTCAAATGTCAGCGCCCAGCACGGACGACTGGTTTTGAATGCGTTTTTCACCCCCTGTTTTTGGCAACGATCCTCTCACTCTGTATTTTTATGCGCGCGAGGGCGACTGTAATATTATCCGCCTCGGAGGCGGCAGGCGCGCCGCCGCAGTGTGGGACCAAACCCAAATTCCTCCGATTTAAAACATGACCTCAAAACAACTAACTGCGCATTATTACCTCCTAAATACACCTTTCAAACGTGCTCGGTAGGTTGTCTACAGTCAGTTGAAGCAAAATAGTGGGTGTTTCCGTAAGGTGACCCAGTTCTTTTTTGACACACCTATGATTTCGGAACCCTTAACGGAATAAGCCCACATCGTTCTTGGTTTATTCCGTAAAGTGACCCACTTCTTTCTGACACACATATGAATTCGGAACCCTACACGGATCTGCCACACGGTTTATGTGGTTTATTCCTTTAATGTTTCGGAATTCATTAGTTGTGTCAAAAGAAATGGGTCACCGAACGGAAACACCTGAAATTCGAATTCCGGTAAGTGTTGTCATAAAGACTGGGTCACCTTATCGGAAACACGCGAATTTGTATCCTAAAAATCTCCTCATACCCTCAATTGACTGGACGCTCCCTCTTTGGAAAATGGCAGTGCACGCACAGAATTCACAAACGCGACTCCTGTCGGATGTAGATCCGCACAGGTAGGACTATGTACAGACTAAATGGTAGGCTGATGTTTTATTTCCGTTGTTGTCTCCGCACAAGACTAGCTGTGAATTCTTATGTACTCAACAACGGTACCAAAGTACCCAGCAAGCAAGCAAATACGCTTAATTCTTCCGCACCCTTTCCAACGAAAGTTTTCATCTAAAAGTTGTCTCAGACCACCTTCCATCATCATAACTTACTATTGTAGGAATATGAGAACATCGACCAACTGCCATATGACCAATTGTTCAAAGAATGTTCTCCCGTTTGAGTCATTCTTAAATGTACTAGGTTTAACTCTTCTTTTCTGTATGCCCAAGAGCCGAACGTGAAAATTACATTCTTGGGTGTTCGAAGGGAAAAAGCGAGCGTCAATTCGGCAAGATGTGAACAATATGACTGGCCACCCCCACCTACAGCGTACAATCAGAAATAAACCGAGGCTAATACCGAAATCTGGAATATTGTTTATAGTTTCTATCAACGCGTTAGAAAAATTGAAAAGGAAACAAATGCCAAAATTGTGTTTGGTTAAATAGTATAACGTCAAATTCTTAGGGTGTGTTATTCTACATGTTAGATATTCAAAAGTTCTTACTATTTTTATTATGGGTGGACAATCCCAACAGTCTACGTGCAAAGGAAACGAAGGTTCCATTTTTTTAAACTAAATTATTGTGCGAGTTTCATTTTTGGAACAAAGAAAGTTTGCTGTTTTTTATTCTTAGCACTACAAGTGCTTCTCAATAACGTATTAACTACAAAGATTATTTTCCTTAGATGAACATTTCAAAACATGGCATACGGTGTACTAGTTACTTAAATTGGGCCATTTATGTATTGTTGACCACCAGACTTTTCTCACCAAATTGCTTGTGACCAAAAGAATACTTAGGTTACAACCCTTTCATTTTTTTCTGTTAAGTCATATCAATGTTTGTTTCTTTTCCAACACTTACCATTAGAGCCCACTATAGCGATTTCTTAAAATACAGAGCGTATAAAAAGCACAGGATTTGTTCTCAAGTTTTGAAAATTAATTGGGTTTACGCCAATGTGAGTAGTACCACCTTAAAGTCACACTCTGTCCTCTTTTCAATGATATGTTATTCCCCCAGACACTGTTCAGGGATGGGCTGATATCAAGGTTTTCAAAAATGGGATAAAATTAGGATTGTGACCAAGTTTTAATAAGTGAAAAGCTTTGTGATTCTCTTCAAATCTTCAAATCTCATCTCCTCGCTTTTCAAATGTTCAGTCAGGGGATCATACATTCTGTGAATTTTTCAAGGATTCACTTCAGTCAGGTTAGCCCTTACATATGCAAATCTTTGAATTTTTGCAAGGAAATTTTTGCTTAGTCATCGTTCTAGCCCACAAAAGCATGTACATGCTTATTAATTTGCAATCAGTGTCGCAAGATTGCATCAAATTGACCACGGAACAAAGGGTCTTTGGGGTACTGAGTAATGCTCGCACTCCAATTCAACGGCCGGTGCACGAGGAATTTCGAGCACAGTTTCCTGAACGTGACCCTCCACCCAGAAGCAGCTATATTGCGAAATTTGTAGGAAGTACTAGGCTATACATGAAGCAGTCTTAATCGCAACAGAGGGAAATCTGGAAGGCCACGAACAGACGTTCTGATGAGAACACTGAGGCAGTTATACCTCCTACATCAGAATCCACGAAATGTTAGTGCCTAGGAATTCCATCTGCAACATTTAATCGTATCACCAGACTTGATCTCATATGGCATCCATATCAATGAAAATTCGGCACCAACTTCTGCCCGCGGACTAGCCACGACAAGACTTTTTTGTCAATGGTTAATTGACAAGGTCAAGGAAATGACCGGTCCTCACCAGCTTGTCATTGGGATTAGTGTAAAATTTTTGATGAATGGGAAGTGACGACTTTATGTCAGACATAGTGTGCTCCAAAGGGTCATCCTCCATAATTCAATTTTGATGTGAACTCGGTTGAGAGAAATGGATGTTTTGGGTGGCATTTTTTTGTGGAATGGTTTGTTATGGGGTGGCCATTCTTTTCGAAACAACATGAACGAAATGGCTACCTGGAAATCTTGAATCAGCATGTGATTCCGGACTAATGGAAACTTTCCAGTCAGATAGATGTGTCGTTAGACGTTTATGGTGGGCTCAGGATGGTGCACCACCCCATCGACTGATAGCGTTAGGGACAGGTTGGCGGAGGTCTTTGGACTCCGTGTGATTGCACTGCATTATAATGTGGAATGGCCCCCACGATCCCGGATGACTGCTTGCGATTTCTTTCTTTGGGATACCTCAAAAGCTAAATTTTACCACCCCGCCACCTGTAGCCTGGCATCGCTTCGTTGAGTAATCAATGAGTTTTGATGCATACGACCCCAGAGACAAATGATTCGCAAGAGCGGTTAGCGAAAGAGACGCTTGCTCACCTAGTGTAGAGAGAGATGGAGGGCCAGTTGAGGGACATGGGTGTTGAATTAATCCTAAAGAAGAATATAATGGAAGGTTAGATTTCTTACTGCAAAAAATTCAATTGGTCCACAACCAAAATTGACTTGCGGTCAAGAGAGGGCAGTTACTCAGCCATCCATGACAGTGTTATGGGCGAGTATACATGTCATTGGAAAGATGAGATATGTGGCTTTAAGGTTGGCATATTTTTTTTTTGCTGTAAACTTAATCTAGTTTCACAAAATTGAAATCTAAATCCGGTTGCGTTTTTTTGATACGTACACTATCCACAAGCTCACTCCTATTGGTCATCAAAAGGCCATATTTTGCACTGTTATATTGGATATGGTGGCGTGGTTGTAGGAAAGACCCCTGTAAGTGACTAAGCTAACGACGCCATATTGTCAAGAAATGAATTTTTGATGTATCGTAAAACTATGTGCACCTCAAGATTTTGGTTTTCGAGCGTTCTCATTTAAAGCTCTAAATTAGTTTTGCCCAAATCTTAGTTATTGCTAAATATCAGTTGGCAGATTCTGTTAAAACAAATATTCAAATCGGCCGTGGCGTTTTTATCGCTAATTAGCATAGAGTAAGCAATTTGGTGACGTTATTTAAAACTTATTTTGCTCCTGAAATCCTATTGGAATAACTTGTTTAAGCCCAATGTAATGTTCATATGTAGTTGTATTACTCCTATTATAAGCCAAAGTCTTTTGGGAAAGATTTTATTTTTTAAAATTTTTCGGCCAAAAATTTTGAGCGTCATAAAAAATCGTTTTGGGACCGCCACTTTTGTCTGTCATGTGGACACCGTCGTGTTGATGTATCCATCAATGACCAGAGTTCTGTCAAAATTCCAACGACAAAGTGTAGGGTTTCTAGAGGGGGGTCCACATGGACCCCCTGTTATGCACCAAAACGGTATGTGCACACGACCATATAGGCCATTGGTACAATAAGACAATTTGCCCCCCCATGCACTTTATTTAAATTTTCGTTGCTCCAGCGCTGGGGATTACCTGCCACGCCTCACTTCCTAACACCTACTACACCCCCCCACACAATTACGACCCTTAACCCCACACGAAAAGCTGTGTCCCCACATGAAAAGAGTGCACATTATTAGAAAATGAATAACAAATATCAACTCAATTGATTTTCCGAATATCAGTGACCAAGGGATATACACATAACCTCACCATGCTCAATAGCCGAACAAGGAGCTAATGAATTTCATAATCGGCGGGACCCGGGACACACTTCACATTCTTTTAAATCTGGCTATTGTTACTGTGCACGCAGGGAATAGACTTCGAAGTTATGTCCTTGCCGAATTGGCAAGTTCTTTCCTCGTTCGCGATTAAAAATAAAGAAATCTGAGATCTTACTGTGCGTTTAATTAACTTTGCCCATATGATTAAGATTTTTTGAAAAGAACATGTTAAAGGGACCAATTCATGAAAGAGAAAAGAAAAGCCATGGCAAAGGAACTTACCTAATTTGTGCATAACTTAGATCCGCAAGTTATTGTCTAAAACCCTATTTCTATTCAATTTACCGAAAGGCCATGGTTTCAGCGGACGCTACAATTAAAAATCATGAGCGAGGTGAGTATATCGCCCTTTAAGTTATGAACAATACTAGAGCTCAATACGGCGGAGTCATAACACCTGATATAAGCTTAAAATCTTTCAACAGTGTAGCAGTAGACAATGGACCTGCATACCATGCTTGAGAAGATGATCTGGAAGTGTTGTTAGGTTGATTGTTGAATATATCTAGCTCTATTATTGGCTTGAGTTTACGTGTACATATTGGGCACTGAACATTCTGGGAGTTAAATGAGTTGAAATGTTATTAATTTTTTTTCTAAATAATGTGCACTTTTGAGTGGGGGATAAACAGCTGTTCCTGGGTTAGCATAATATTTTTAAATTTTTAGTGAAGGAAGTAAGTGTAAAGTGATCCCAGCGCTTGGAGCACGAAACAGATCGTTAATCAACGAACGTTATCATGGCCTAATATGTTATAATGACTTTTTTTAGTGTCTGTTTTTCAGCAAAAATCAGCTCCCACGCCACCCCCCTTCCCCCATAATGTGTTGATGTTGATATTACTTAACACTAGCAATTTAAGAGACGAAAACGGAGCATTTGATTTAAAAAAAAAATGACGTTTGATTGTGGCTTTAGTGCATTCGATGTTGCTGTTGATCTGCAGATGTGCTATGATTTTATCAATACCGTTTCAAAGTAAAGTAAAATGTATTATATATGTTACAGTGTTAAGGTTTTAGGTAGAGGTTAGAGATGACTTGGAATCCCACGTAAGACGTTGTGCAATTGCCCATTTTTCTGTCAAACTCTTGAAGTCAACTCTTTTCAAGGCACATACTCACCAAATAAATTCTTATTACGTTAAAATCATGACTTACTGTTTGTACAAGTAGAGATCTGAGTCGCCATATTTCACAAAGTGGAATGTTCAGACGAGAAGAGAAAAACAGTTGGGGGGACATTGATTGTGTTACCATTTAAATAGTCGTGGCCATTCCTTGAAAATGATGGTTAAATGAAAAAAGGGAATTAGGAAATAATTTATGTGCGGGAAAGTGCGAGAAAGTATTAGCCCACCGGGGATTGGATATTTTTCATGGTCCCCAGTTTAAATCAGGGGGGACACGCTGAGAATTTTGGAATTTAATGGGTTTGAAAAAACTCAGTTGTTCTTTAAAAAAACTCAGTTCATAAGTAGTCCCAAAAACCGCAAGATCGGGATTCTGCCTCAAATCTTTTTGAGAAGAAAGCTTTTTCTCAAGGATTATCTAGTGATCAATGAATTAAAACAGAAGATGCTGAAACACGAAATGCCCTTCTGTAATATCTTTTGGGTGCACCTATATATTTTTAATGAAATTGCTTCGTTCAGAGAGTATCGCGGTAACGCAGTACTGGATTTCCTGAATCTAGAACATGCAAGTGCCAGTCAAGTCCCATGGGCCACCTCGCTTGTTTTAATTTGATTTTTATCATTTTGGTGAATATTTTCTGTGAATGTTGTTTTGATTTGTTATGAAATTTATATTTTTCTGGATTTTTGTAAAAAAGAATTTTGAACATAGGAATGTATTTTGGACTTTTTCTAAGACCCATCTTGAACTGCTGACAAAGTTCGCTTCAGCACTGCATGCTGTCATTTGAGCCTTCGCTGTGACGGCCCATACCAACATGAAACTTGCACGCTACTTTATAGTATCAGTCCTGTTGAGAAGAAATACACATATACGTGGAAAAAAAATGTTATGAGCTGATTTTTCACCAGACATGCAGAATACATCTATAACAACATATCCATAAATCCCCATGAATCCCCTTTGGAAAACAATTTATCCAAGGTAAGATGGCCGCCATGATAGCTGACATTGCATATATAATTAGCTATATCTGGCTTCTCAAGTAGATGTGTTGAATGATTTTAGTCTAAATCTAAATTATCCATGCTTTCCTTTAGGTTGGAAATTCAAAAATGGCCGCCATTAATATAAACTTCTGTATCCTAACTTCAGAACAAGGAAAAGAGAGAAAGAAACAACAAATCAATTATATCAAATGAAATAATTATAAGCGAAATAATAAAAAAGACAAGAAACAATTATAAATGCTAAAAATAAATAAGGAATAAATAAATAGATATAAATAAATAAGAGGAATTTGTAAAGGGACGGGTACAAAAGGACGGAACCTGAATTATGGAATAGTAGAAGCCTTTGAGGTGTTTTGACACCAAATGTTTATGTTCTCCCATTTCTGGGTTCATTTTTTTTTCCTTTATATATTTGCTTTCACACTCCAGTTTTCATTTCTAGTTCTTGGTTGTAAAAATAGAAATATATATGGCCTCTCTATTGTTTCTATGCCCATTTTGGCAAGCGTTACGTGTGTAGGGCCTAGAATTAATTCTGCGTTATGGAAGAGTATACGGAAAACTGCAATACTAAACTTTTTAAAACCATTCTTCGAATTAGTATTAGATTGAGCGGCCGTACTGGTTCTTCAACCCTCCTCTATATGCGACAGTTTGACCGAGCTTCCTTGCAGGAAACTTGAAAGGAAAAAGTTTAAGTATATGTCAGTGAGAAGATAATTATATGTAATGCCAGCGAAATGGCAGCCATCTTGGTGGCCATTTGGATTTTGTAGTAAAGAAAAATCAATGATTTAAATTTAAACAAAAAACATTTCCATTTGAACCTCAAAACATTAAAAAAACATGAGATATAGCTAATTTATATAAATATGGACGGCCATTTGGAGTTTGGCGTGAAGGAAGTCAACAGTGATTTAGATGGACAAATAATTGGATTTTTGCCCCCCCAAAAATTCAAAAACACTCAAATCATCAACATCTACTTTAAAACCTGAGGTTTTTAGTAGCTAATTTGGCGGCCCATCTTGGATATGGTGCACAAAAAATTCACGCAATAACAATTTTTCCGGGTCAAAAACCCCCAGGGACCACACTTGCATTGTGAAACTTTATTTTTAAACACATCAACGTGGATAGTTTGATGCAGGCACCTTGGGGAAGAAAAGACTGGAATTAGGTTTACAACATTATGTTTAACTTTATACTCACCGTATATAGGATCCACTTATGTCAATGTGTGATCGCTTTCATTCGGCATAGAAAAATACACAATCATCAGAACTCTCAAAGCGTATTGAAGACTCAAAATAGATAGAAACAATCTCAGACTCAAAAATAGAGAGAACAGATCACTCGTTAGTACAATTTGGCTTTAAAACGTGCTAACATAAATCAGGGAGGGAGATTGGGATGTCCTTAATTTAAATTTCGTTATTAAGGGCTTAAAGGTGGGTGGCCCCGATCATGTACCGATTTTCCCATATGATTGTTTTTCCTACCTTTCATGAAGCAATACCCCACCGTTTCGTTGGAGGAAACGGAGGAGGGCTTATATTCCAAAAGGGATATATGCTCCGTGTAACAAAAACGCGTTAATTAGGATCGTTTTGAGATCGGGCGAAAGTACCGCACCACGTCTTTAGAGTACATATATAGAAATATTAAAATAGGGTTAGGTTTTTTATACCTTGTACAATTACGTGTTTATGTAGAGTGTGATAATGGGATAGATGAATCAGATGTGGCTCTTTTAACATATGCCAAAAGTAGTGTATTTTCTCCCAATTTAGTTAAAATGGACATGCTAGTTCTAGGTTTGATTATAATTTCGTTTTCTAAAATTGATGACTTAACATGTCCTTGTCTCTAAATCCTTTCCACCATACAGGGTTTTAGTGAAGTTTATTTTATTTTCACAATTAGTTGTTAAAAGTATACAATATCGTAGGGTTTTGGTCTCGTCTTGATGACAGTTATTATTCTGCACATGCATCTATAATCAGGACTAAACGGATATTAGAATATCCTGGAGATTACAAGCAATTATATGAAGAATAGAGGTCATAAGTGTAACAAAACATATTAAAATACTTGTTTAAGGGTATCTATCTTTTCTCTAAAATGTTCACACAAATTACTTGTTAGAGGTGCAAACTTAAAACAAAATATTATTTAGGCTACTACACCAAGCCAAAATACCTGTTTAGTGGTGTTTTTTTTGCCAAGCGCAGGTTAACAACGCGTTTAGGGTAGGTACTAATGAGCATGATGATTATACAATTAGCCACTCGGGTGTTCTCATCCAAAGGAAACTTTCCCGGGCTTTCCAATTCACGGGGTAATGAGAAAAATAGAAACTTCTTCTAATTGCAAATCTCAATTGGAAGAAGCGGGGGGACGAGGTCGTCGATCGCACACCCGCCTTTAATGTTTAGAATGTTTTTTTTTTTCTCACAAAAACCGTCAATAACATTCATCACTTTGCGCTCTAGAAAATTTTTAACTAAGGATGAAAAGATCCCAAAAGGACTTGGAAGAAAAAAATAAGATAAAGAAAGATTACCAACAAATTAACAGAGGTTTTCAAACGAAGGATGGAGTGTAATGAATCGTTGCTTAAAAATAGCTAATACAAGGGCCTTGAATATTAAGAAGAAAAAACAACTTGATGACATATTCACTCGCTTTAAAGTAAGATGGATTAGAATGTGGAAAAGCCTACACAATACTTTTTAAATTTAGAAAAAAACCGCAATTTTCGTACAGCAAATGGTATAAATGGAAAGGGGCCAAGCAATACTCTAGCGAGTTGCACAATTGTATAGAAAGGAAGACGAGACAGTTTCCTCAAGCATTTACAAACGGTTAGTAACAGATTAAAAATTGCAACTAATGGATTTACCTGCGAATTCAACACATTCTGTTTAACAATGCCATCAGCAAACCGAAATCAAAATTAGTATATAACAAAATCAGGTGCTTTGTTCTGGGATTTGCGATTTGTGAACTATTTTATTATATTCTCTATGTTATACTATTGGCACAAATGCTTTATTATAGCAGTGGCGGAGATTTCTACATGCTTTCATTGTTAGGGGGATGCTTTTTCATGAATGAAAAAGCACCCCTAAATACAAACAGAACAACGCCATAAATCTCCGACACTGATTGATAGTATAAAAAAAAAAACCCTTTGATACGTGCATTTATTGTAAAATCTCTGCATTCTTCACTTTCGGACCAATACAACGAAGTGGTTTATATATTTTCGTATAAATATATCTTCAGTCTTGTAAATGGACACATCAAAGAGAATGTATATTGGTCACGGTGGGTGGCAGGCAGGGTTACCCGTGTCGTTACCCTGTTTGTGACTTTGCCTGGATTGTGCACTTTGATATGTAAAAATAAATAACACTAATGGAGTTTAGATTGAGGAATTGACTTAAACTTAATATTCGCCGAATTGAATAATCTCACAAACTTGGATCATGTTAGAAAACTCTGGAAACGCGTTGGCCTCTGAAGAAAATGCTCGGAAAACATAGCCAGTTTGAATATGAAAACGGCTTCCATGACTCTTCTCTCCATCCCCACCTTGATTGAAGTTAAATGGTCTTTTTGTACGTTTGGGAATATATTTTTTACAATGTTAACAATATGTCGATTTTTACATAAAAGCTTTATTCAATTCATTTATGGTCGAACGCAACCTCACAGTGTTTTGGGTAGTCGTTTGGTCATTAATACTTTATCATTACTACAGAAGAGTTTCTTTATTAACATATCAAAAATCAATTTTGAACTTATAGCTTATCTCGAATTAAAAAACAGAATAAAATTAATTATACCCAAAAGTAATCAGAAATATTGGGTTGCTGGTGATACCCCTCTTGTTGTGGTCCATTTGAACGCAATTAATGTATCCTTGTTATGGAAATTGGAAACTGGAAGTCAAAAACAATAATTTTTCAGCTTTTTCATATACCTTAAAACTAATTTTAAAAATAATAAACAAATGCGATATTGTGCAATCTGCAAAATCAACTTTATCACGTCTAGACCATAAGAAGCGCCTGATCAGTTGTGCTTTCTACCGTAAGAGTACAAACTTTGTTCCATTTGTTATCTTCAAACAACGTTTTGGAGAAAGATTTCAATGCTGAATCGATAATAACAATGTGTCATAATATACGAGTCCCTATGTGATATTTTATACATGATTGGTTTAGAGTACAGAGATATATTCCTATCGTCCCTTAATCGCTTCAAAAACCTTACGTGACAAAAATCACGAGCGACCCTGCCTTTGGTTAGTGGAAATTGCTCCAAGATCTGACCCCAAAAATACCGCGACTGTTTCACTTTTTGTGGTGATTGTCAGATTTCTTTTCCTCTTCTAGAGAACGTTTAGGGGAATATAGTACTGTTCAGAATGGTACAACAATAGACTTAATGTCCAAAATTTCATATTGAATTTACCAATTGACTTTCATGATATCGGGATCTCAAAGTGTCAATTTTAAAACAAAGTGAGGCTCAAACTAAGTTTTCCAACAAACTATGACCTCTTTTTTCAATATACATTTTTGAGTGAAATCATCAAAATTTGTCTTTGGTAATTTGATACTGTGTTGCTAAATAATCTTTAATAAGGTTCATATGTTGTTTAAAACTGTATAATACATAAAAATAACCATAGTTCTCCATATATAAGTGAAGAAATTCCGTGAAAATCTCCTCTTTTTGGGGGAAAATTTGTGAGTCATTGCAACAATCTTCCATGTCAAGCCCGAGTAGGTTCTAGGGATACCCAATGGTGGTGTTACACTTTTGACATATATTAAATATGGGTAATTGGCAGTGATCGTCCATAACAAAAGATTCGAAAATTGACCAAAATCCTGGACTTTTCGTCTGTATCAAAGGAATTACAAAACATACATTTGGAACTACATTATGATGAGTGATACAAATAGACATGCCAAAAAATTTATATTTCTCTTGCAATCATTTTAACACGTAATTCGATTTGAATTTATGTATAAACTATTCTAATTTTCCTCGTTTTTCGATTGCCTTTATATACATGCTACTGCTTAATTTTTTTTATAGTAACATAATACTTCTTGCCATTGGATGTAAATCCTACAAGCCACTATAAGTGCCCTACAGTGGCGTAACAGGCGGGGGGGCAAGGGGTGGGCACTGCCCCCCCCCCCCCCCGACGGACTTTGGCCGGGAACAAAATGGGCAAAAATCATGCTAAATCAGCTTTTTAGCCTCTGACCGGGAAAATTGGCCTTTTGACCCCCCTGAGAGGGAAAATTTCCAGACTGGGAAATTTTTGCCCACTCAGAGCTGGCAGGCAGTTCCGCCACTGAGGCCCGATGTCATCAAGAACTAGTCAATTAATTTGATATCAATTTACGTCTAAACCGTTCCACCTTGAGTATTTAAATAAGCTTGAACTATTTCCTTGTCATTACGCCGAATAACATTTTGCTTTGAACTATCACTTTTTTCTTGTTATAGGCTATATAAATAATCACTTTTTTTTTACTTTCGTATGAATGTGTTCAGATTGGTTTCCTAGATTTTAAATGAATCAATGACTGTCACATCACATGGATTTAATAACCAACTGTGTGGTTACCCAGCGACCTGAAAATATTGACAAACAACCCTGTTGCATTACCTAATGGTCTTAGTATCTTTTGCGGGTAGATAATTTCAATGGTCTGCAATTATAAGAACTGATAGATAATGCATTAGTGTCTTGTTCATTTAACCTCGCAAAACCTAGGCTGTGGATAATTTTCCATTTCCCTACCCCGGATGTTACTAAATATCCCAAAACTGTCAAGGCTGGCATTTGCCATCGGCAACCACTTTTATAGTACATCATATCGGTTCACGCAACTAAGCCAACTATCTTTCGTTTGGGTTGAATATAGCCCTCATTGAAATGTGCAATTGTCGCTAACCAAAGCTGAGTTTTGTGCTGGTTAATGGGTTTACCTTGGAACTCTACACCTCTGCATCACACTTAAGCCATAACATTCATACATTATTGGTTTATTACCGGCCATTAATACATCTTTTACAAATGGTTTTGAAGCGTCTGTTCAAACTATGGTTTGCAATCAAAATATTCATATGGGAAAGGTAAAATTAGTAAGGTAATTACCATTAGACATTCACCAGAACCTTTTAAATCGTATGTTGTTTTCATCTTACAATTATTTCTAATGCAACAAAGTCCAAAAAAAGTAATCATAATAAATTCTTATTTCAAGTCCAGTTGCACTAAGCGACTAATAAAGTTTTTGGTATTGAATGAAGATGAATCTAAGTTTGTTCCAGAGAACTTGAGAAGTTTGCACGTGTCTGCATGTTAGTCAAAGGTTATGTACCAATTAATATGCTAGTTGTATACAAAATGTGTTGCGTCGTATAATATCAGAACATCTCTCATAATCCTACTTTTTGTAAGCTATGACGTTCAAATGTAATAATTAATTATAGCCATGGATAGTATCTAAAAATAGTTTTTATTACATTTCCAAATGCCCTGAAATTAGCTGAATTTTCGTAATTTTTGTGATTTTGTCATTTATTGGATTTTCGTTTCTTTATGGAAATAAACTACAAAATATTTTGGAATCTTTCTTGATAGATATATGTCACTATTATTTATAAACATTGCTGAGGAATTTTACAATCTCCGATGTCTCGTCGAAGTTCTTTTAACGAGTTGTAAAATCGACCTTTGTGAAATTCCAATCGCGCTTTTTCATAGCAGGTCCAGCCGAGCGCCATGCTCTCGAGCGCCGATGAATGGCGATCAAAATGTTAAGATAACGGAATGGTGTTTTGACAAGGCTGGTGAGCCTGTTGTACTCCGCCTAGCGGTGAGCCGCCCTTATTCCTCGCACCCCGCCACTCTCTCATACTAACACGTTCTTTTCCAAACTCCTCAGTGTAAATTTCTGACAGCTCCCACCCATTTCCATGTACATAGTCCATCCAAATACCTACAAACTCTAATATTCATGTTTAAGATATCAAACGTGGTTTTTGCCCATTAAAAGCCCTTTTCTTTCGTCGTTGATGCATGAATTATGTATCTTGCCCCGGGACACAAACACTTGAACCACAGTGGGCTCGAACTCACGACTTTAACGTCTCAGATGACGATCCTTTGCGCTTTCCACTGACCACCACGTCTTTTTTTGTTTCTGTTTGTTTGGGTTTTTTTTTTTTGTTTGTTGTTTTTATTGTTTTTGCACATAGCCAAAAAAAACACCTTTTCTGGTGCCATATGATGTGGTCTTAAAGAGTGTTCTTTAAATGTAAAGCAATATGTAATGATTACTTCAGGTGAATATTTTCTAAGTACACACCAGCTATTGCTCCCATTTCATCTAGGTACTACATATAGCGCGCAGTGTTTTAACCGGGTGCAATTCTAGCAACGCACGCTGCATTTTGTGCAGATGGAGCAGCAGTTGATACGGTGTGTCAAACCTTAAACCGTTAACATTTCTCCCACTGTAGGATAATTTTTCAGGTAGAAAATTATAGCTCTTAATTTCTCTTTGCCAATAAAAAAAATCAACATAAAACAAAACGTTTATAAAAAGTAGTTATAAAATTCTGTTTAATCAGTTGGAAAATGTTGACACAATGTTACATTAGGTACCTTTTGTGAAAACGACGAAGTTTTCTTTCCATAGCAACCCAAAATATTTGTGCTTGCGTGATATAGATCTTATCAACAACTACTTCGCTTTCCTCGAATATTAAAAAATATTACTGGTTAGAATGATTCAAAAAGATTATGTGGGTACAGTTCAAGCTTGATATTTTTAGCATAATTTTATATGGAATAAACCAGTAAATTGTAAAATGTGAAGATATGAGGTCTTGGCATTGGGAGAGCGTGGCGACATGGGTTATGGTATTCGCTTTGGTGCAGAAGTATCCGGTTCGAGCCCGGCGGGGCCACTTGCTCGGATTTAATTGGGTAACTACCTTCGGATTTGATTTGTAAGACACTATTGAGTAAAACTGGAATTCCCGCTCTCCCCTTGGTTCATTTGGTACTTGGGCAAACGACCATGAGAATAACCCCGGTCCTCGGAAGGGGAAGGGGGGACGTTAAGCCGATCGGTCCCATGTACATGAGAATCACGCCTGTATATGTAATCGCAAGCCGCAGCTTCGATAAGAGTAGGGTGAAAACCCCTGCTGTCCCATTCGTCCTGGAACCCTGGTGGGCATCATTGGAATCAGTGTCGGAACACTGAATGATCTACCCCCAGTCTAATAAGATAAAAAACAATTGGGTTAAGCTAATACAATAAGCTTTCTGTTAATTTACTGAGATGAAATTTGCTGTCTTTTCCCCTTGACTTATTCTTGTACGACTTTACGTGAAGAATCAACCTACTTTTTCCCATCACTCGTGTATTGTGGAGGTATTATATAGTGCAAAGCTTTTTTTTTTTGTAATTTATGTTTTAAAAAAAGATAAAAACCTTTAACCTTTTCATCAAAAATATTTTTAAATTAAATTACCCTAACAAATTTCACAAAGCAATGTCCAGAAAAAAAATTAAATGGACCAACTAAAAGGCCTAAACAAAGGAATGCTACAGTGGTACATAAATAAATATAAAAAACATTATAATAACATTTGTTGTGTACTCTTATGCAAAAAACCTTGTAATTGTCAAGTTTGTGCAAAATAATAAATATACAGTCCACACTGGTCAGTAGAGTATAACTCTATGTAACAGTACAATACCGTAGTCACCAATTATTGCAAATTTGAGTTAATTTCGTTATTTGTTATCTCTCTACTGGGGAAATACTGATTAATGGCAAATAAAGGCTTTTTTAAATTTTAATTCAAGAGGAAACGGGAAAATAGCTTGCCTCTTCCACATATATATATATCTATAGAGGCAATTTTAATGCAGAGACATTTTAAAGTAAATATTTATAATTGCGTACCCTTAGCACCATGATTCTATATTACTTACCGCATAGCGCCATCCACCCTTGATCTATATATATATCAATTATCAATAGTATAATTAGATATACTATATATATATATATAGTATATATATAATATATATATATATTTGTGTGGTGTGTTTGTGTGTGTGTATGGTGTGTGTGTGTTTGTTGAAATTTGGAGCTACTTAAAACCTCTTGTGAATTCTGTCCTGCCATGAAGAATAAATCAAATAGTTGAGAAATTGATGACAGCGCGGTTATATATATAACGACGCGTCTACTGCACATGCAATGTGCTCTGCTTCGATAGTGTGCAAAATCAACTTATAAAACTACGTAATTGTTTGTAAAACAGACACTTACAACATATTGTAGTCTGAATCTCGCAAAAAAAACGAATTGAACTCAAACCATAATTAATTTTTCAGTCTTATGAGTGTTTTTTTTTTTTACTGAGAGGTGCGCCACCGGGTATACGCCTTACTTCATGTAGAAACGGGGGATAGGTAGTGTACAGGGTGGTCCTGGGACTAATGATAGGGTTGTGGCAAACCACCAGTAACTGTCTCGGTGCTTAATTATTGAACTGTGTGCCTTTCAATCAATAAACGTTGGGAAAACTGCATTAAGTTTGGACTTTTTTGATACAATTTTCTTCTATGAAAATAAAATATGTACTCTGCAAAAAGCTTTGGATTCCTATACTCACTGTGCAAACTCAGATGTTGGCACCCCTAACTGAACGGCTGAAGGCTGTGTAGTTCTTTTAAAATGCGAGATACCTAACTCATCATTTATCTATCACTTATTGCTATTAAAAATAGCAGACGAACGACCATTTTTACAGGCGTTCTTGGTCTCTCCCTCTCCTCATCCTCGTATTTTTTTCTTTGATTTTTCGGATATAAAAGCCTCTGCGCTTTACAAAAATGGTGTCTTCACAGCCGCACCACTCTCAAATGGCTTGCGTCGCCGTCCCGCAGCGTCAATATGTAATTGTGAATACGCACAAAGCAACATGTCAGCCGCCTTGCATGGTTCCCTGCACAAGAAAGGGCTATTATCCAGCTTATATAACATCTCTTAGTTTCCAAGCACTGAAACTTATATTGACATCACCGATGCCTTGAACTACACCAAAAGTGCAAATCCTAAGAAGGGTGGTTGAGCTCCGAAGATAAACGACGCCGGTTTGTCGCCAATATGGCTACGTATTTGAGAACAAAACGCAAGACGCCCATTGGATTACACGCTTTATTCCGCATGCATGCGTTTCTATGGCACGCCATGCACGACAAATCCCCAGCTAGTAACACCGCGACACGCCGAGTTACCGCGCTATTTACCCAGTTTGCCTCGCGACCCACCCCCAGTTTAAGGCTAGTTTACATCCCTACTCCTCGAGTTTTACATCGCCACAACCCGAAGGGGTTTTTTTCCTTACTACACCTCGAGTTTACATCACCGCCACCCGTTTTTACATCGCCGCAACCCCAGTTGTAATCCATCTGGAATCCGCTATACACCTCGAGTACAAGCGTACACTCGAGTTATTGCAGCGCTACAACTGCGAGTTGCAGCGCTATAATGCGAGTGCAGCGCTATATGCGAGTTGGCACCAGCGGCGCCACACCTCGAGTTTATATCGCTACATTGCGAGTTTGAAGTGCTACACATCGAGTTGACAGAGCTACCGCCTCGAGTTGACAGCGCTGCGTATTCGAGTGTAGATTACTACACCGTACCTCAGAGTTTACAGCGCCGCTAAACCCGATGTTGGAATGTAGCGCTACATCCCAAGGTTTACAGCGCCGCAACTCGAGCGAGTACCGCATGCTGAGATTTTTAACCGCGGAATTATGTAAAGAACAGCTACCCCAGAAGCGCCATCAGGGTCTTATGTTCTTGGAAAACGGGCATTACGAATATGTGCGCGGTTTCAAGGCCATCAATCTCACTTATGAGTGTAGTCAGCAACAATATCACAGTTTCATAGATATGGCGATCTGTTTCATTCTTTTGTGCTCTGCTCTGTATTTTGGATTTTGCCCCTCATTAATGCAAATGAATTAGAGGAATACCTAAGAGGGATTATGGCTGTGCTCGGAGAAATAGAGAGTCCTGATATCGACCTAAGTAGAATTGAAAGGCAACATCGGGATGCAGGATATATTACAGCCACTTGTCGTTGTGCAAGCTGTTCAGGTGCAGCCTTTTTAATCTTTTACCTAATTTGTTTAAGTACCCGGTATTATATTTTACATCAGTTTAGTTAGCATGCAAGCCATGACTTTGTAGCCTATCACAATGGATCTTTCAGAATTTTTTTACAGAATGATATTGCATGCCCCCACGGATACCAGCTGTCAAGTTGTGCTGCCTCTACCAACCCCTTGCCTCTACTTGAATTCTTTCTTCTAAATAATAGAAGTGACATTCGCATAGGGTAAGTTGCAGAATTCGTAGGGAGGTGCATGGACTCGCGTCCCATTTTTCAGCCCATTTTTGGCTTTTTCCTTGCTCCGGACTTGGGTGTATGGATTTCCTGGATAGGTCAGTGGCGGGGGTGATGGGGGATATGCCTATACCCCTCACTTTTTTTTTTGCGCGTGGGGGATGGAATGGTCAATGCATAACCCTACCCCAAACCAAACCCGGCTGCCACCGTCGATCAGTACTCTTTCCTTCTCGCTTCGCTCTCCCTTTCCTGTTTCCTCCCTCTTTTTCTCTTCGCTTTCTCCTCCTCTGTGCCCGTTACCCCGCCCCCCCCCCCCCCCCCCCACACCAACACTTGTTCATACTTTGTGCAGTAAAAGATGTTGTATTGTATTGTATCTCATTGAAAATTGTGGTATTTTAGTCGGATTTTGCCAGCATTTTGCACTTCAATACCTTCACTTGCATAAAAGTGAAACACAAATTTTTCAAATTGGTTCTAATTTGCATTGGAGAATGTGTTTTTGGAAAGCTACATTGCAAGGGTTGAATATACCAACTCATTAAAAAATTAAACCACTTACAAATTAAAATATTTTTCTACTAACTTTGCCAAAGAAAATGAGTTTTTGGAAAGCGAGCATTACGCGGCTTATCTTTCTTATTTCTAAACTGGTGCTGCTTGATTCACCCTGTTATGAGGATTTCACATTTGTGGTGCAAATTTCGCATTTCCCCCTCGCTTATGCTTTAAAAAAATCGGATTCCCGCCTTGATTTTCCCATTTACAAGTTCATATTCCCCCTCTCTCTAGTTGAAGAAAAATGTCATTTTAAACTCAATGTTGCGGCGATGTAAACTCGGAGTATAGTTAGTAGCGCTGACTCGGAACTCGAGTCGTGGCGATGCAAACACTCGACGTGCGTGTTGCAAACCGCAGTGCGGCGCTGCAAACTCGAGGTGCAGCGAGGTGAACTCGAGGGTGTTTGTAGCGTTGCCAAACTCGAGGCAATAGCGGGCGGAAATCGAGTAAAGCGAAGAAAATGGGGTTTGTTATCGATGGAACAACTCGAGGTGTGTAGCGACGGAAACTCGATGCGTTGCGCTGGAAACTCGAGGGGCGTTTGCGCTTGGAAACTCGAGGTTTGTAGTGACCCGGAAAACTCAGGTTGCGGCGAGGTTAGCTCGAAGGGTATTGATAGGAAAAAACTCGGGTTGCGTGGCGATGTATACTGGGGGTGTTAGTCGGAGGCAAAAAATCGGCGGGTTGCGGTGTACTCGCTGGGGATTGTGGCGTGCCATTACGTTCGTAAAACAGTAAGCCGCCAATGGTTACTTCTCAACAGAGGGCAATGATTATGAAAAAAATGAACGCTTCAGCTATCTGTATCATCTCCATTCCCTCCTCTTCTCGACTCCTCGAATCTTCCCCTCTTTCTCTCTCTCTCTGTACTGTTGTCCTTGGTATCCTTAAAGCTTAAAGCAGTCTTTGTCATGATTTGAAACAGTTTGTTCTTGCACGCGTCATGAATCATTCCATGGGTAACTCGGTAATCAGCTAAATGGCATTTTGATAACAATAACATGGCTCATTTCCCCGCCATTTCATGTAATATAAAAAAGCAATATAAATCACAGCCTTACCAATTCCATGACTTGTTTTTTATTGTGAAGATATCTTTCAATCTTCACGATTATTTGTTTACTTGAGTTTTAGCATGCAGGCCGTAGAAATGTCCGGCCGTAGTCAGACAAAAGTTTTTCGGTGAGAGTTTGCTTCACATCATTTTTGGGACGATTGCCACTGGCATGAACTCCTTAGGAAAACATATGTTAATAATAACAGTATTAGTAAGTAAGTATTTAGTCGTAGGGAGGAGTATGAATATTATAGAACATGGTCGTGGTGTTGTGACATCTGAGAAAAATTTACTAGAAATACATCAACAGTAACAAGTACGGCCCGATTAT
This sequence comes from Ophioderma brevispina, assembly GCA_023653785.1. Lineage (NCBI taxonomy): Eukaryota > Metazoa > Echinodermata > Ophiuroidea > Amphilepidida > Ophiodermatidae > Ophioderma > Ophioderma brevispina. Next base: position 41,041 of record JAMKCH010029388.1, read on the forward strand.
CAAAAATAAACACAATTGTATCCTCATTTTTTTTCCACAAAGCTATAAAAAATTAAACCTTTTTTAAAAGGAAATCTAAAATTAAATAAATATCTTTAATTCAGTCTATTTGTTTCCAATGATCCGAGGCACCTCGTTTAACGCAAAGCTATGAGCCCATGATTTGACAAATGCATGTTTAATTACTTCATATATCATAATAAAACACTTAGTTAATGAATGGCTTCTAAAATTCGACGAAACGAACGAAACGGGCTCAGTGGGCCATTGGGATTAAACTGCTTTTATTTCCGTGATCGTACATTTTATACTCTGGCGGAATAAGCGTGTAATCCAATGGGCGCACTGAACCGGTTTCGTTCGTTGAAATAAAAATAGCATTATTCGATCTTTAATACACACTTACCCAACAAAGAGATGAACAGATTCCCATGCCATAAGCAGATGCGCAGCGTCTCATAATCAAATGGCAGTATTCCTGTTGAAACGGCCTTGTTGCTTTCCAATGTTAACACTTTTAAATTGCCGTTGACCATCAGAAACCTCTCGTTATGGGCAGGAAGTCCGATAGAGCGTCAATGCATTACTGTGATGCCTAGATCAGTGAATGAAGTAGAAACAAACCGTACAAATCCTCCAGGTAAAAGACCGCATATGCTAATTCCGTCCGCAAATCATAATTTGTTTGTTTTTTTCACAGAAAATGGGAACATTAACAGCATGTAAATGTTACAGGCAGGGTCCTGGTCCCGATTCCATTACATTGGTTAATGAAGTTGCCAGTGACGTAATTAATGATAATCAATCACAACACATGATTGGAGTACCGGGGCACCATTTTGGCTTTGATTAAATGCATTATATACTCGATTCAAAGAATTGACCAGGCATCTTTTGTACAAGTGTGTTTAATTTTGAAGGAGCATGTAGACCGATTAGTAAATTCTGGTTCGATCATGGGAAATCTCCCCTTTGGTACATATTTCGAGGGGTAATGTTCCATCTTTGAAAACGATCTCTGCACCGTGTAACATCATATCCTTCTCAGGGCTTACAAAAATAGATCACAATAATATTGAGGTTTCAAACCACCAGTCCTTAATATCAAAATAATGGCCTAACCTTGGACAAACAGGCAACATATAGTTTTTCTATGAAACACATATCAAAAAGTAGGAAATGTAGGTGGATCGAACTCCTTAAAATCATCGGTCAGGGTTTATAGAGAGTAAACATTCGAAGCATCGACAACCCTAAAAATTCAGATCACAATTTTTGTTATGTGATAAGGAGTAAATAAATGTTTAGTTTGTGCAACTCCAGGATCTGGTTTGGAGTTATAGAAGAAGAAAATATCGGTAGAGGTCAAGTATGCTTATTGTTTTGGTAATACAGGGGTCAAAAAGAAAATTACCAATATTCCAACAAAAAGTGCAATAAATATTTGTTTTGTCACACAGAAAAAAAATAGTTTTTACAATATGTCTGAAGAATTGTATGACACGGTCATTATTTCTTAATGGACCCTTGAATGTAATTTACGCCTACACATCTTAATCCGGAAATCGTACATATCACAAATATACCATTTTGAATTCCTATGACTAGAAAAAAGTTGATATATATTGATATGATGTCTTTACCTGGAGGACATAGTTGATGCTTTTGTCATTTCATCCATACAAGTCAATCTTACTGACATCACTCTCGCTTTTATAAGAGATGAGAGTAATGTATGCCATTGACAGCACAGTTTCTTTGAGATACATCGATAGGGTAATGGTAGCAAAATCAAAAATGGATCAAATCTTTGAATGGCCATCTATCTTCAGGGTTTTTCATGCAAAAAGTGTCCAGTCCACTCCACTCCGCGTAAAAAAAGACCCCGTATGATTTTCCTGGATAAGAATACAACCTCTCAGAATGAATAGAACCTTGCAAACCATTTTTTATGAAAGTGACACGAATAATAAAAATCACACTATAACTATTATTTCTTTATATGCCGTATAGAGCTGACAATAAGATGGTTCCCGATATAGAAAACCTGCACACTTAGTTAGACTTTTCGAACGCGTTTAATATTAATAACTATTATAGGTGTGTGGAATGCCTTCAAGTGGTTCAAAAGTTACCCCAGACCGAAGTCATTTTTGTTTTATAAAACTAGTGGAGTTAATGTGTCAATTAACCAATAACCAAACCAAGAGGCAGAAGGAGTGTCGTTTTCCTATGCTACGATATCGAATCAGCGCACAAAGATGCAGACTTCCCAATTGTTGAAGATAGATATTAGGAGGAAAAACCACCTACGTGCAAATCCATTCCAAGTCACATGTGTGTGTACGCAACCGCAATCTACGCAACCGTGAAGTCAAACGTCGGCTTCTTAACGTACCTCGCTGGAACACCCTGGACTAATGCGAGAACTCTGTCTACCTAGAGTACCTTGGACCACACCTCTCTTATAAGGACCCACATTAAGAAGAATGCGGGTGCTCGCCCACATGCCTTAAGATCGACGGAAACTGGCCGCCATGTGTGTCACTAGGTGCGAGTATGCACACCCTGTATGGGAAAGATCAAACACGGATGCCAAGGGAACGATCAATCGATGTCAAGCAAGCTTATTAAGCCAGCATTTTTAAACACCTCCTGCCGGGGCTTATCACAGGGTGTCTTCGACCAACTCCAACGGAAAACTTATAACATCCTAGCAGGAATTGCTGCACCAAATATATGCCGACATCCGCTTGAATCCTCATAGGCTAAATGGTGAGGTCTCAACAGATTGAGAACCGGAATCGGCCGCCCCGATCTAGGGTGCCTTTGTTAAAAATGGGCAACCTGCGGAAGAAGATAAGGATTTTTAGGGGTGGATACTGAATGTGTTGTGGAACAGCAACACAGACAATGGAACATCTCCTTGGTTTGCCCACTTTTGGAGCAACGATGCACAGACAAGTTCCTTGACGAATCAATATAGATTATGGGGTGTAGACCAAATAACAAGCTGCATAACAAATTCCGTTAAGTCCATGCAAAGGGAAGAAGACAACAAACAAAACCGGTGTGGATAATTATTGATAATTATTAACATGGACATAACCGTCTGTTGCCCCAAATTAAAACTTGCACCATTTTCTTAAAATGAATTGTAATTATTAAAATTAATATTCTTATTATTTTGTTGTTTTATTAAAATTAATTAATCAGTGACCAATGGATTTGTATAGACTTCAGCCAAACCATTAGCTAAAGATATTAAAATGGCCCGGTATGCGGAGCCATTGTTAGAGCCTGGTGTGTTATCACCTCCACGATCGGGTTGATAACAAAATACCCGTCCTCTTTCAACCAGGAGGGGCCCGTACGCAGGATTTATTTTGGGGGGGGGGGGTGGGTGGGTGGGGGTGGGGGGGGTGCGGACTTCGAAAAAGTGGACCTTTTTTCGAAAAATGGACCTTTTTGGTACAAGTGGACCTACACCCACCTAAATGGTCCTTTTTTGGACATTTTTGAACATTTTCGCACCAAAATGTGGACTTTCTTGTGCAAAATTTCTCTAATTTTGGACCTTTTGTTTATCAACATCTTGTCATCAAAAAGTGACCTTTGTCCCCTTTTGTGGAATTTGGGTGGGTGCGACCGCACCCCCCCCCGCACCCCCCTGCGTACGAGCCTGCTCTTTCACAATAACTAACAGTTTACATTAATATAGGTCGTTGACCCTAAGTTTTCTTCTGAAAGCGCTGTAATTGAATACAAATGAAGGTAAGCAATAATTACGGGGATTTTAATTCTGACAAAGTTTGTTTGTCAAAGCTTGCCCAGCACTATTCTGGCATGATGTTTGATTTGTCATTTCTTTCTTTCTTTTTCCTTTTCGAATAAAGGAGAAAAACCTGGACAAAGTTAATTGGACACGCACTATAGAAAGCTCAAGATTTAATTTATTTGCGAATGAGGATAAGTATTTTGCGCTACGTCATTAAAACAAGACCTTCGTCGAAATCGGAGAGGTGGTAACACTGAGTCCTATTCAAAATCAACCGCAATGAAATATAACCATGGTAACTAATGGTCTGCCACCCAAGGAAAGAATCTGAAGTGTTTTTTCTACACCCGCAACCCCGGCCCCGGTAATTGAATATCTTAGCTCTAGCGTCTAGCGTATCTATTCGTCACTGATATTGGGGGAAATATATTGAAGTGACATTTTTATTCATTTTCAAGACAAATGTGCAAGTTTTTTTGGGGCAATATATAGCTATATGATTTTAATAATTTATTATGATTTACCTGGTTTGCTCTCCGCCCGGATAGGGATTACGAATCGACAGCGCAAAAGGGCATGGCCCCTACCCTAAATTAAGCAGCCAGAATTTGTATAAATCGGTCTCTGGCTAGAGCATATTTTAGAACTAATGTTTGGACCGATAAGAGAAGTTTCACATCGGTATCAAAGGCATCATAAACAACCGTTCCAAACACTGCCAACTGCGATGCTCTGATTGTCTTTTCGCATTTTTTAAGTAAGTTTGGTTTTGGCAAAACACTTTTCGCATCGGCGCAGCAACAACTGCTTGACTGCCTTGACAAATGGGGTATGCAGATCATGAAATAGAACAATGGGCACAGGTATGTAACACGTTATTCCTCTTCATTTTAAATCTTCCTGTTTTCTTTCTTCTCACTTTCAGGTGCAGAGCCAAGGCGAATTAATCGAATTATGTGGGCAGTCCAGCCTTGCTCAAAAGTTGAAAACTGTCCACCTTGGTGTGGAGTGTATAATTATATTTTCATTTGATTACAGGTAGGCAGGGTGGTAATTGAAACAATCACCTGCATTTCCGAATGGACCCCCCTTTCTACTAGGGCGAAATTGGGTGCCCCAGCTGTAATTGTGTTTTCAATTTGGGTGCAACATTGTTTCGTCGGGGTCTCCACATCTTTTGAGCTGCCTGGCATGATAATTGATTGACCTGATTAACTTTTGTGTGACATACTATTCCAATAAGTCATTGGCGTCCGACCGGGGGGAGCGGGGGGGGGGGGGGCAAGTTGCCCCCTCTGGCCTCGAAAAAGCGGGACTATATGGCCCAAATATGCATTTTCACATCCCTTTTTTTTCGGGCATTTTTGACCAATTTCAGCCTAAATTTTGGCAAAATTAAAGTAATTTGGTGATCTTCTTTTCGCGCGCTACTACAAAAAAACGCACGCATTCGTCAATTCAGACTTAATTGGACCAATTCACCGGGACGACATACGATTTTTTCCCCCTCCTGTGGCGGACCATTTGGAATTTTTGCCCCCTCTGGATTTACTGCCTCGGTACGCCACTGCAGTACTGTGATAATTTGGTCACACATTTTCACACGTCTATTTTTTAACGACGCGGATGGTCTTGTGCTGGCTGAAATGATTAGGAAATTGAGGGTAGTGTAACAGGAATGCTCGCAATTGTTTGCGCATGATTGTATTGTTCATCGCAACCCAGCTTTGTTCAGATCGGATGACATTCATCTGAGTACTTTGGGCTTGGATGTTATTGTCCCATTTTTCAAGGGGGCTGTGGAGTACTTTCACATATTTCTGTCTGCCGTTCTATTTCCTCCATCATTTCCATCATGGAGCTTCTTCACCTATGAATTGGTTGGCGTCGGTGGGCCAAAGCTGGGCTTTGGTTGGGCGGTATAATTAAGGTCTAAAACTTACTTGGTAACGGGTCATTGGTCAGCTTTTTACAAGGATGCCTCCGCCTTGAGATCTGAGCTTGGCTGCAGATGGTCGAACAAAGAGGTTCTATATAGATGAAGGCAAAACGTTACGTAATCTTTTAATCTTCACCGTCGTCTCGCATGTTTGCCGACCACAAAGAAAACATAAGAGTAACCACAATAAAGGGCAATGCTGCCTCCGCTTCTCCACTACGTGGTTGCCGCTTTGCATATAAACCAATCGGTAGTGATACACATTAATGTATGTGTTAAGAGGTGGCCAGGTTGTACATAATAGTGTACCTGGATAATTGTGCTCAGATACTCCTTTTTCCTCATAATGCAATGCGCGCTAGGTGAAAAGATGTATCATTGAGGCGGTTTAATTTAAATATCAAGACGACTGATGTGTCATTTATTCGTTGTGTGGCCATGGTAGGACAAAATTTAACCACCCAAATAGCACCCAACATCCAAGAACAACTGCATATTTGGCAAGATTGTTTGTATCGAATTGACTTATGTGTTAGACAAGCACCCCAACTACTACTTATTCCTTGTCAATATCAAAATGG
>JAMKCH010029389.1:0-38423 GCA_023653785.1 Ophioderma brevispina
ATTATTTGTTCTTTATATAACTGTTACTGTAACCCTAAAACACTTATATAACACCTAAAACCTTTTGCAAGGTTCTTGTCAGAACATACAAATTTAAAGTTCTTTTAGAAACCTATGGATCTTTGCCATACGGACAAAAAGGGTTCACCTTTCTTTAGTTTAGGACTATAATTAGGCTATTTGAACCAAATGAAGTTTTACAAGTTCACAAGTCATACGTATCCAAGCTAACTAACACAAAACAAAACAAAAAATCCTATAGAACATCAAAATGAGCAACTAAATAATAGGCCCGTGGGATGGAAAAATCACATCTCAAATTCCGAAAAAAAAACATTGGACTTTCTCTTACCAAATCCCCTTGTCGGAAACTGCGCGTTGCGCTTTTTTTTTGCAATACCCATATCTTTGTTCCGGCAAAAGCCCTGCGCGCGCGAGAAAGTAAGGAAAATAAATAACAAACGCACTTCGCCAACGCAAGCGAGTTTTCCACGCGTGCATCCCGAAAATTCCCCATTATCCAAAAACTAAACGTCCACTTTTAATGCTTTATCATTTTTTTTCCCTCCCCAAATTGGATTTGGGGGATTTTTGATATGTTGAAAACACACTCGGCCTGCATACATGGATGAAAAAAATTGGAACTGAATATTTTTTTTCCGGGTTTTGGGTGTTTTTGGGGCCCTCTCACGACCCGTCTAAAACGGACGCGTTCCTTTTCGAGTTCACTACGCCTGTTGAACTCGTCTAGATACCTCAATAATGCATTGATCCTACTGAGGGCGCGCTGACGATTTTTCCAACAATTTTTGTGTTTGATCGTACGATTTTTTTAACGATTTACTGGCGAATTTTACTGTTACGTACTGCACAAAGAGTCGGCAACATCCTATTGATCTCAACCGGAATTTTAAGTATTCCGATTGATTGACGTCCGCAAATCAATAGCACTATCAATGTCGGCATCGTACTAAGGCTTAATGGTTGCCATGGAAGGTTTTCACACCTATGGCATCATTAGCAGTTTTTCAAAATGCGATTTTCCAATCCACCCAACAAATCTCGTTGACATTAGTGGAGTTTGTTAATCTTGAAATCCTGGAAAAATTCCTTTCACTACACTTTTTGAAAGAGCTATAATCCTGGTTTTGGTTTAATAATCCCAATAAACCCTTTTTGTTTTGGTTGAATTCCTTTGTGGGTTCAATTATCTCCTTCATGTTCAAAAAGAGGAAATTATGATCACTCACTTGCCCATATTGTAGATCCTGTGTCCTTCGTCAACAATCTATCATTTACCATATAAAAACTGTAATCAAAACAGAAATAATCAAGATTTATTTAGACTCATTCCTGACCTGTCCAAGCGCCCCTGTGCAAAAAGTCCGTAACATTTAAAATATTTTAATCACTATCCTCCGAAAAATTCACAGTTTCTTGGCCTTTTTTGTTGATAATCAGAGAAGTCGCCTGTTGAATATAGTGGCCCGGTACCGATCACTACCTCTTACTGTCGGGTACCCATGCTCGTTCGTAGGGTCGCGAAAAAAGGCTGGTTTCCCTCCTCAATCAATTCGCGAATTTTATTTTTTTTCGCGATATCAGAAAAAAGGGTAACGTTTTTCCTTTTCAAAGTTCGCGGAATTTTTGAAAAGGGGTAGTACTGGGTGGGTCCGAGAAAAACCGTTGAGACCCGGTTTTTATATTTTCCGTGTTTTGCCATGGAATAAAACAAACAAAGTATCATTCTCAAACTTTCAGCTGACGACATAGGTCTATGTATTCTTAGAGCTGGTCCTCTTGTCACTACCTTGGTTCACATGCACCTTTTGTGTCATCATACATCGTATTTATTGTTGAGACTGTAATATTCCCATATTTCGCGTGTTGTTTTGAAAAGGGTGATACTTAAAAATCATTCTGATTTCGTGCAACAAGGGGGTATACATTTTAGCCCTAATATCGCGATTTGTCACCAAAAAGGGGTCTTTTTTTAAACCAAGATATGCGAAAAAGGGGGGTGTTTTTCAATTCCTCGACGAGCATGGGTTACCCGACATAGAGAAGTGACGCTACCCGGGTATAGGGCCACTTTACCATTAAAAATCAACCCATAATGATAAATAATTAGCGTTGCTCCCGAGTCCTTTAATTTGCAGAAACCTTTCAGAGCAAGTTGGATTTGCAATTCCTCAGTAAGAGCGGGATCTGTACCTTCACTGGGAAATATGCCACTGCACAATGGAAATCTTTTTATCTAGGCGGATTTTTAGCCAAAGCTTTCAAAATCGTCATGTTTAAATTTTTGTATTATCATCAATAACAGTAAAATCATTTTACTAAAAAACCCAACACCCCGCCGCCACTTTTTTTGACCCTTTACAAAACACCGATTTTTACCACACCAATGGGTAACCTTTCATATAAAGAGGCTCGTCATCTTTAAGGAATGTTTCGGCAAGACCTAAATTTTAAGATTTTTCTTATGGCATAGTTTTGATGCATATTTTTTTTACTTCTCCAACCTCTAATATTATTGAAAAGCAATACTGATGTTTTGCTTTTTAAATGTGTTTTCCTCTTGCTTCTACGCAGGGTTTTTTTGGGCCTTATTTAGAATTTTATAGCTCTCAGAAATACTAACATTACGAACTCTTATTTAGCGTTAATATTATACGTGTGTGTAAATTACCCGATTTTTACCTAAAACATCAGAATCAGATCTATCAGAAATATTTACAGTTTCATTGCAACAAAGTTCGTCAGTTAGAACATTAAAACTTTTAAAGGGACATAACAGTGTCAGGGTTGCCATTTGGGTTCCCCCCGTCGCACTTCTGACTGGCCAGTTTCTCAGTTCCTTACAGAAGGAGGATAAATGTCTTCCTCTCCGCTTGGAAACATTCACCGGCGACCCAAACCTGCAATAGCGATGTGCGTGGCTAAGACTTCCGCAGAAAAAACAGCCGCCGTAGGGCCTAAAACCCTGTCGGGAGTTCTGATCCGCACGGGGCATCGACAATCGAGAGCGGTGTCCCTGCTGAGCATTGCGCGGTGTTCTAAGGTTTGCGGCTGCGGGTATGGTAGGTACTGGTCGTATCGCTCCTGCGGCGGGGAGTTGTCCGATCTTTCTTGTCGTCCTTGTCCTTCTTGTCCGCAACTATTTTCCGGTGTGTGTATGAATGTTCCTTAGAAGTCGACTAGTAGCCCATTCCTTGATAGTGCACTTAACGCGAATCCGGGCCGAGGGTCGGGTTGATTGTTTGTAACTTAAAGTTCGACATATCCCATAATACATTGTGACAATTATCCGAATAGGCCTACGTTGTATAGCCGAATCGTTACAGATGTGAATGTCAAAACTCACTAAGTCAGATTGTGTTATGGGATCTGTGTATTGTGTTGAAGGATCTGCCTGATATACATGCATCATAATCCTTTAATTGGCCTTGTGGCCACTTAAGCTCTCCCGGGGCTCTCTCTATAGGCCACTGTTTATTTTCCTAATTGACAATGTTCCTTTTTGCTACTAATAGATTAAAAAAAATTAATTTTTGCTTTTGTGTGGACAGATTGAGTTATAATCCAAAAAATGTTGAAATTAGAAAAATCAGGCCCAATTGATATCTTAACTGACATGCTGTCAATATATAGTTTATTTTTTAGGTATTTGGAAGACCATGTTCATCAGATAGTAAAGAAGGCCGGCTGTAAGGAATTTAAAATATATATACCAGAGAATGAGATTATGGGAGGGGGGGGTGGTGAGGGGTGGGGCACTCACTTTATCAGGTACTGAATATGTTGGCCCGACTTTTTGTTGGCAGACGTTAGTCTGTACATTCACTTGAGGGTCCAAAAATGTGTCCGCAGAAGACAGTAATTGTGTACGTATTGGGGTAGGTACTACCCTAGCCTTTTCGCATTGTGATGAATTAACTTTGTTCAGGGGTAGGACATGCTATCTTAACAGCAACAGTAGATTCAAATCGGCATCACATCCGGCGCGACTCGAGTGCTCAGTCCTTCAAAGACTTAACGTAGGAGGGCGCTATTACGCATATGGAACGGTTACACTCAGACTTGCATAAAGTCCTATGTCGGGTCCACGATATTAAATCTAAATGACCGTGATTGGAATTTACACTAATTTTTACCGCGGGGTTAATCCACTAACCCCGACGATTTTTGGGAAGTCAATAAGGTTTATCCCTTAATTTATCATGATATTACTAAGATGTAATTGAACTAGGGTTTAAGAGGAGATTTTGTAATGAAACCGAGACAACACTACCATAGTAAATTACCATTTGGGAAATCCCCAAGCCAAATACTAGCGGTCGTGTCCCTACCCCCCCCCTTCTTCTGTTAAATGGTTTTTGATAGAGGGAGCGGTGTTTTGGAGCTATAATTGGTATATTTATGTGTTGAAGTCTTCTCAGTCCGAAAGGCTTGTTTTATTTTGTTTTTTTTTGTGAAGCAAAAGAAGGTGCACTTTGGACGAATTGTGAGGCAAGTTGTTTCAGAAATGAGCGTTTTGTTTTTCGTTTTCCCGAACTCGCCATGTGGAATGTTCGTAAATAGGGGGTTGGTTAAACGTAGTAACGTGGTGATGTGGACGCTATGTGCGGAAATAAGGGCCTGTAAATTTTTCACTGATGGTGAAATTCTCAATTAGTGATTTGTAATTTTTTATTCTTTTATTGGCTATAGGAAAAACAGTTCATGATGTAGTGGTGTGAGTAATGTTGGCTTGCTTTTTATTCTCGTAAATATTACCTTTTTTTTTTTCTGGCTATTAGAAGTCGTGTCAATTGTGACCTCACTCTGTCTTCCATCACCGCCAGTGTGACCAGTGGCGCAGCGGTCCAAGGTCTCTGCGCACATGTATGTTATTTAGTTTTGTTCTTGTTTGAGCTGTTTTGCTTTTCGAGGAAAGGTGGTGCCGTTATCGGCCTTTTTCCTCCTTTTTTTTTCATTTTTCCCCTTTTTTCTTTTTGTTTTTTTGCTTATATTATTGTATTATTTTTAATTTAATTTTAATATTGTTTTATCTTTGAAATTCTTATTTGTATTTGTCTTTTTTCTATTTGTCTTTTGCCATTTTCTTTTTTTCCAAAAAAGATAAAAAAAATAAAAAGTTTTTGATTTTTTTTAATTTCTTTATATTTAAATTTATTTTCTTTTGTTTCCTTGCTTTTGTTTATTATTATTTTTTTATTTTGGGCCTCGTGTTCCCAACCAATTATTAAGTAACAAAAATATAACAACAAGAAATGTATAACATCCTCAAAAATGCAACTAAACGAAATATATCATAAACAATGTACTAAACTAATTAAAATAAAATAAAAATCTTTAAAAGTAAAGATAAATGGGTAAACTACTTTCTTTTATATTTCCATATCATTAACATTTAATGAGTCCATACAAAGGAAGTGAAAAAAAAATAATACAATTATATAATCGGAGGTGACCAAAAGGCCAAACTTGGCCAGACGAGGGCATCCCTGTTCATAAAAGTAATATAATAATTACAACCATAAAAATCACTACAAAAATGTTGCAACTAAATATTTAGGTAGCTTATTGTGACTCCAGTTAATGATCAAAGCAAAACATTGCAACAAAATTAAAGTTAATCCTAGGTATACAAACATCATCAAATAATGATGCTTAAAGCGGCACTGGCACATTTTACAAAATATGAAATTTCTATTTCTTCTATTTCATAAAAAATTCTTCAAATTTGCTATCTCAAATGGATAGTCTAGGCCCATTTGGAATACAGAGATATATTTTACACATAAAAAACATACCCCAAAACAGATAGGACATTGATACGAGGATTAAGACATCCAGGTAATTTGTAGGCCACACTTTTAAGTCCTCCATAACTTTAATCAACAAATGTGTATATACATGAATATTTTTGACTCTACTCACTGATATTAAACCACAAAGGTTTATAGACCGATCAAACAACGTGCATAGCGTGGGAAACATTATACGCGTGCGTGTCTGTTGTTAAACGCCATTTTCGTCGTCTGCGACGTTAATATAAAATCGTTCTGTTTAACCCATAGGAAACTGATTTGGTTTGGTCCTAATCATTTCGGGTGAGGGCTGTTGTATATAACAGCCTTACAACCATGCAAAAATATCGATTTTGAAAAATCTTGATGGCGCAACTATTTTTCAATGTGCCATGTCGCTTTAAGCTGCTTTTTAACCCACTGTTTTAGAAGTTCACTTAATATTCTGCGACAATTCATTCCAGTATTGTGAGGCCCCTGGTCTTATCCCTCTTGTGCAAACTTTTTTTACAATGGCTAACGTAAACTCACCGGTGGCTTCCTCGTGTTTCGACTGGTTTTTTGGAAAGTTAAAAAAAAAGACTTTGGTTTTTTTTTTTTTTTTAAAATGTAAAATTGAACACCCCAAGATCGAGTTTGTATAACAGACAAACATAAGTCACAACAAAATAATAAAAAACAACATTATAAAATTTAGTTTGCAGCATATGAAAACATACACAAAATACACGGTTATAAAATGAAAAGTAGTTTTGGTTCAGAAAATGTGGCATGGTATTATTAAAATCTATTCAACAACTCTCCGTATCTCCTTGTACAGAGCGTACCGGTGTTTGATTTCGTTATCAACCCCACAGTTGTATGCAAATTAGCGCGATCACCCCCGTGCAGTGTTCACGGAAGTGCGTTTACGCGTACGCTTAAGTCACGCGCTGTTCGTCACGTTTTAGACCTATGACTATCATGAGTACCACAGCGGTAACACCAGGCGCAAACTGCAACAAGCCAAAACTCCTCGTTTTGCTTTAGATATGTCTAAAATATTTAGCTAGAAAGCTTTTTGTCGAACTGGAAACATTTTATTGTTTATAAAGTGAGAATAATGATGTTCCTCTATACACGATATTAATAGTATATTCATAAAGAAATATTATCGTTTGTTGAAAGGGATTCAAACGATGTAAAATATACAAAAAAACAGAGTTTTATCATACAAAAAGCACAACTCTGCATTCCGATGCGTCCGCGTAATTTTATCCCGCTCGGGCGCTAAAGCCGCCTCCGCGGGATAAAAAATACGCGGACGCCTGGATGCATCGTTGTTGATTTGTGATGAACCACTCTTAGTAGTCCCAGCAGCGGAGGAGGAGTAGTGAAAATCCTTGATAAAGTTTTTTCCTCAGCTGATCAATATCTCTTTCACAAAGGTATATAATGGAATCCAGGTGGGTGGTAAAATTGCCACACCTGGGGCATTTGAAGAAATCCAAGATGGCCCGCCATTTCATTGTAAAAACCCCAAAATTGTTGCAGTTTCCATGGACAAGGACCCCCAACATGCTTGGTAATGTTTTTTGTTTTTATAATCATTCAGGGTTTGAGGTAGGAATGTAAATTATAAAATGTATCTTGAAGGCAGCTTGGATTAATTTTTGCGAAAATCCCCCCAAGATGAACCCGGCCATTTTAAAAGCAGAAAAACCCGAAATTGCACTTTTCACAGAGAGATCAAACCCCAAAATACAGTTTTAATATATTTATTCTCTCTCATGATTATATTCTCTAATATGTATATCTAATATAATTAAGATGGATGTAAGTGTGTCACCCTTAGGCATTAGAAAAATCCAAGATGGCTGCGTGTGCCAAAAACAACTAAAATTTGCACGTTTGTACAGAACGGGGCAATCAAATGCATTTTTTGTAGCTGTTACCTACCCCGAGAGCCGACCAACCTGGGTGGGTGCGATTGATGAAGCTTGTTATGTCTTCCGGAGCCTTTCAGTATGCTTGATTCCACTTTAGGTGCCCTGGACCGGGCCACCAGGGTTTCTTCGACCATCCCGCCCGCCGCCAAGGCCCAGGTCCGGGAGAAACACTGGGCACGGAGTGAAAGACAGAGTCTGAGTCTTAGCGTGGGGGGATGGACCCGCCGTCCTTCGACCACCGCAGTGAGCCTCGTCAATGGACAAGGGACGGGGGTGTTATTTCGGAACCCCATCGCCCGGAAGTGACTGCCACCAGAAAGGCCCTCTTCCTAGTCCAGGAGACGGGCCCTCTCTAGTGGGTTCGAAGTCCTCTAAGAATTGGGCACTAGCGCAGAAGTCCCACTCCGGAACGAGTGAACGAACCGCTGTCCGAACCGAGCATTGCCCTTCAGCCAGATTCCATGAGGATTGTCTATTAAGAGGACTACTGTGCCTGTCCTCTGAAGCCCCGTGGAGCGCCCCAATCGCGGTACGGTAGCATTTGACTGTTTGGACGCCCAACCCCTCAAGGAAATTTTTCCGTTAGGAAATCCCGATCTGCCCTACAGACGCAGACAGATCCATCTCTCGATTGGCGCACCATCTGTCGACCTGGCAGAGGTCGAGACATCTAGATTCCTCCATTTGACTTCCTCCTGGCCTAAGCAACGAGCGCGGCAGCCTGTTCAGAAAGTCCGTCCTGAGTGTATTGTTTGGCGGAAAATGCGCCAGACAGTCCAGTGTGAGAGCGCGGATGGTACTCTCCGGGACGGACGCGAGTCGGCTGGAGGATCCTACTCTACAGCCATAGTTCCCCCCACTAGCATTTTCTAGATCTTGTGGGAACCCACAGCTGAGGATCCGGGCACGGTGGGGGCCATCAACAGAACTGGCAATTGTCGGAGCCGAGGTTACCTTCTCGACTGACTCTCCTCGGTATCAATCGCAATGGGGAGGGGAGAGGATACATGGCAACTGATTCCACCCATCCGCATCCTGACCCACGGCCTCTGGGTTCTTGACTCCATGAGTAGTACCCGGACTGGTAAATTAGAATTGGAGGCGAATAGGTCACGTGGGGATGCTGTAGCCTCTGAAAAATTGACCAGCATGAGGTGCCAATTCCACTGACGAACCCCTTACTTCGATGGCGCCTGGCAATGGCGTGCCCTTCCGGAGAGGACGTCCCTGCTAGGACATTCTCTCACCCCTGGTACATGTGATGCTATGTATTGAAGGCAATTTTCCCCCGTTGCCTGCACCACTCTAGGAGCCTGAATACCTCCTTGCAGAGACTGATGTTCCTTGTCCCCTTGGAGGTAGGGGGTCACTACCGTCAGTTGTCGCCTCGGACCAGGATCACCTTTCCGCTGGTCAGGGTGATCCAGTGCTTCAGTGCCAGTAAGGTTTGCCCCCAGCTTGAACACATGGATATGATAGCGAGCTTGCATGGGCAACCAACCGCCGACACTTTGTGGTACCCAACCTGGGGCCCTCACACCAACGCATCTTGTCGTCAGCCGTCACGAGGTGTTAATTTCCTGAAGGGGGCTCCCACCTCCAACTTGCGTGAATGTGTCCACCAACTGAGTCGGGGAACCAGCTCAGGGGCACTGGAATCTGAAGGGACATTGGGTTGGTTTACCCAGGGGTCGGAAGTACCCTGGGCACGTGATCTGGATACCTCTCATGCGTAATCAGTAGGGGACCATCCCAATTGAGGTTGGCCAGAAGTCCCAGAAGCCGAAGCCAAGCCTGGCTGGGACCGACCTTCCTCTCTCCAAAATTGTTGGGTACACACGCCACAACCGAGGCTACTCTTTCTTCTGCAGAAGGGCCTCACCTTTGCCAACAGAAACACCAGTCTCGCTCCCAGAAACGGGGGCTCTGGGAGAGTGGGAGAGGATTGACTTGTCGAGTTTGATGAAACCGAGGATTTATCATGTCAGGAGCCTCCTCTATAAAGCTGGGAGCCTCTGCGCGGAGTGTGGCCAGACAGTAGGCCCAGTCGTACTAAGTAATACGAAGATGAACTCCGCTACCACCTTCAGACCCTTGTGAAGGTCCGTGGAGCGGGTCGACAGGCCGGAGGGTAGGACCCGGAACTGGTAAGGCCACTCACATCCGCCGTTTGTGTTGCTAAACTTCTGTTATCACGGCGATATTTCAGTGCATTCATGATGAACATCACTTTGCAGAGGGGGGCATTTCTTGATTGATATCAATGCAACCTTACAAAAGCACCTTGATATCATGGCCAAGACCTTAACTGCTGCCCACGGGTCTGAGTGGTTGTTACACAACCGTAGCAAAACCATATACCGACATTGGCAAGGCTGGAGCGCTTGAAAGTATTACGGAGGTAAACAGTGTTCATTAACCTGCCTGGGTGTTACTACTTCGTCTCAAGGTGATGTTCCTGAAGCAGTCAACTCCATCATTCTGGTGTGCTATGGGCAATCTGCAGATCAGGCGCTGGTCCGGAGGCAAACGCACGTAGGAATCTAAGTAGCTCGAAGTTCGGCTCCTGCACCTAAACTATGTTTCTCTGCCACCC
Source organism: Ophioderma brevispina (assembly GCA_023653785.1). Lineage (NCBI taxonomy): Eukaryota > Metazoa > Echinodermata > Ophiuroidea > Amphilepidida > Ophiodermatidae > Ophioderma > Ophioderma brevispina. Next base: position 10,341 of record JAMKCH010029389.1, read on the forward strand.
CTACATGAAGCTTCAAGGAAAAATGGTATCCCGTGCCACATCTTCAGGTAGCTATCTGGGGGGATGCTCTGAAATCTGATCCATCATGACTGGTACCAACTCAGCATAGCTGGAACGAGAAGGCCATTCTCTGTGCCAGTCGCAGTGCCCAATGATGCGCCCTTAGCTCCTAATGAATTCTTGAAGGTGATTAAGTGCTCATGTGAAGGTAAGTGCTCAATGGTGGAGGTGAAGCACCATGTGGATCAAAGGAGTGGAGGTGTCTCTGCCAATATGACTTGTTCCATCTTCTGTTCATGCCAATGGAAGAAGCGGATGTCGAAAGATAAAAAAACAAAGTAAACCAAGCGGAATAAGAAACCGGCGGCAAGAATGTGCTCAGAAAGTTATTAATGGACCATAATGTCAAATATAGGTGTGCCATTGATCTGGTTTGCGTATCAAATTTGACAACTTTTAGTACCGGTACTTATAACGCTACAATGGCTATTACCACGGCTTATAGTGTCCGAGTGCATAAAAATACACCCCCTACGAGTAATGTGTAAAAAATGCTCTTGCCTTCATTTATCATTGATTGAGGTAAATTTATTTACGAAAAAAAATCGCGACCTTTAAAACATTCATCGGCGGCATCTTGAATATCTTTATTAGCCAATGTTTGACATTAAAATGTGTATTTTATAGTCCAAGACATATAAGTTACAAAATAACAGTCAACTTACATTGGTAGGACTTGTATTTTTGGTTGCACCTCAATGAAATGTGCATCCTTGGTGACTTCAAAAATGGTGGCCATCTTTGGTCCCCGAAATTATTCAGCCTACTATATACCATCATGAATTCATTTTCAGTTTCCTACCCAAAACCGCGCCACATTAGCACAAAAACATCAACTAATTACCTTTACCTTGCATTTTGGGGTTGGCCTGTCTGTGTAAAATTCAATTTTTAGAGTTTTTATTAACAGCGCCAATGGGCGGCCATCTTGGATTTCTCAATTGCCCAAGGGGTTGCAATTTTACACCCACCTTGGTTCCATTGTATACCCTTCAGAAGATATATCAGCTGAAAAAAATACTTATCATAGATTTTTATCTCATGCCAAAATCAGCTTCCCGCTGCCGGACATCTGTAACGTTTAAGCCCTGAATCCCTAAATTAAAATAACACAGTAAAAATAAATGGACAATGAAACTTGAGCATACATACGAACAACGTCATAAGGAAACTAAAATTTTAAAAAGAAATTAAGAAATAATATAAATATCGAATACGAACACAAATAATTAAAAATATGTTTTTTTTTGAATTTGTTAATTTGGTGAAAATGAGAACCTGACTTGGGTGGGGAGGGTGTGTTGGTGGAAGGGTGTGAGGCCACACTCTTGCTAATGTTGAACCCTTGGTGTTGTTGAAAAGAACCCCCCGGGGTAGTTGGAAATGGAACTCTGGGTAGTTGAGAAGGAAATCTGGTAAAGGTTTCATGGTATGTATATGAGGTATTGCCATTTATATTCCGTCAACGCTTCTTCCCACCTCCATATAGCGCATTACGGCACAATTGTAATCCCAAAAAGACCAAGGGTAGTTGGTATTGGCCATATAGCACAATTAAAGTGATGGGTGTGGAGGTAATGTAGAAATGTGCCATGTTGTATGAAGGAGGAACCCTAGTTATTTGGGAAGGGCCCCACCTTCGGTAGATGAGAAGGGGGATCTGGGTTAGTTGGGTAAGGAACGCTCTGGGAAGCTGGGAAGTCCTTCCAGACGGTTGTGAAGGGGGTCTGGTTAGTTCGTCAATGAATAAAGACATAGTGACTTTGGAGCAGTAGTAAAGGGGCCCTGGTATTATAGTTGCAAAGGGGCCCGGTGGTCGATAGTCTCAGCCCAGGAACCCTAAGGTGGTTACAAAGTTTAACTACTGCTACATGTCACTTGTAAGGTTCGCACGGAACCTACAACAACCCCGCAGAACCGCGAAAGCCCGATAACCGCGAAAGTCTAGTTGGATGTGGTTGTCTGCTAAATTAATACAAAAACCTTGTGCCAACCCGGCGCCCAACCTGTGCACAACCGTAGTGGAAATTTACCATGGGCAATGATGGCCGTACAAGTGAGTGTAAATATATTGCAAAAACACTTTTTTTTTTAAATTTAATATTCTAAATCAATAAAATATAATGGATTTCTTCAATCTCTGCAACCATTTCGCGGGCCAATTTCGACCATCACGACCAAAATAATGTCATGGAAACCGGAAGTGGTAGACACACCAACTGTGAAGCCTTACCAAGTTCACGCCCAATCAGAACTCGTCTATTTATAGCCGAGGGGTTTCCACTGGTATATAAGCACGCTGCAGTCAGTTTCGCGATTGTTTACACGCTGAACTCGTGGTGCAGCTGTGAGGTGTAGGAGGTTAAACTACTAACCCACAGCGCAAGATTTGCTAGTATTATTGGAACATATTAATCACTAGGTTAGCTGTGGAAAGAAAATATTTTTGTACAGGATACTTTTTGCATTTTAATCAAGGTAGAACAATTTTTTGTGGGGACATATTTTTTTACTTTTCAGCCAGCGCGCGCTGCATAGTGCCATAGTATTGATCGTGAATGTGGTGCCACGTTATATGTATATGTTTAAAGATTAGACAATAGCAAACTCTATGCTGGTTGTGTGTATCAAATTATTGAAATACTTCCTTTACCTTTGTTGAGCACTTCATGAGAAGGGAATTCCAACGCAGTTATGAAGGGCATAGCTGAATCAGAAAAATCAAAATCAGGTTATTTCAATGTCTGTAACAAGTATAAATATCCTAGCAGTGATAAGACACTAACTAGCCTAATAAGACAAAATTTGATATTTATCAATTTACGTCCGTAACTTTTGGATGTGGCCATAGCCCGGGGGGGGGTGGGGGGGGGGGGTCTTGTTGGGATTTTGTGGTACCCATGCCCAGTTCCAAAAAAAATAGGGACTACCCACTAGGGGTATCAAATACAGCAATAACAAGCACATTTTTTGGATGATTTTTCTTGAAGAGTGCCCCCATTTTCAAAATTTGATATTTTTGCACAGTTTTATGTTGGTAATTGTCTATGAAACGAGCCTGTGGGAAAACAATGAGTAACAAATGTTATAAAAAAGGCGATTTTGTAATTAAATTGGGATCCCATATTGTACTTAAATTCACTATCAGTGATTGCTAAATCAAGAAAATAAAAAAATCATCAAAAATCAGATTTTTGTCAGTATGTAACAAGTACAGGTATCCTAATTTACCTCAAAATAGGACCAGAAGACACCTAATAGGACAGAATCGGAAATTTTAGTCATTACTGTCGTTACAGACACTTACTACAAGACATAACTGAATGGAATCCGTATTTTGGAACCCGCCGCTTTTCGTCCTTTTCGTTAATTCTTCAGGTTTGGAAAAGGTAGACTTATGAGAATTCTACAGACTTATCCCTTCACTTTGAAATTATTCCTGCAAATTTCAAACATTTTTCAAATCACTGATAGTGGTCTTTAAGGCCAATATGGAAAGTTGATTCTTAGTTCGCGTGGAGTTTTTAAAAGGTGAATGAGGTCGGATTTCATTATGCATTATTTACTGCCATATCATTATATTAATTTCATTATTTTCATGTTAAATGTGCACTACTCTACTACCCTTATATTTATACATAAAACCTGGACCTAATACAGAGAAGGACGAACAACGCGAAAACCCACCAATTACCTAATTCGATTACCCCATTCATCTCAACACAAGCTAGCACTCATGTGTTATTCATGTGCATACACACACCGAGACCGTGGTGATTTATAATCTCTTTGCCGCGTTCGACGCAGTGACTATGTGGAAAAGCTGTCCACAAAACTTTCTAATTTGAGCGGATGTTGTGACCCCTGACGTAGGGTTTTTTGGAAGTGCATAGTACATATCAATTTTCATCTTTTTTTGGCAAGTTGTGACACCAAATAGAGTGAAATTTTTTTCAGAAAATACCGAAAACCCCCATCAAAATACTCCGTCATTCCTTTATTGAGCTACGACGGGTCGAAAATAACTTGCATTTTGGGTGATTTTGGGACCCGTAATTGTTAAAAATCTTGTGAAAATAATATGGAAATGTTTTTTTTTTCCGACACTTCCGACTCTTGAGAAAACAGGTGTTATGAAAGTTAATGTACCTTGTACATTTATACTTCCTGAACTGGTGCCCAATCGCGCCCAACACGTGTAATTGTACAAATCGAAAACCCCCAAACTTTACTATTTTAACTTCCGGTTATGTTGAAATTTGTTTACCACTGCGCTGTTGCTGTTTGAAAGCCGATCCATGTTCGAACTGATTCCATGTCAGTTTTCATCTGATATGAATTTGATAAGTCATACTTTAAACCTAATGAAATGTATCATATAAATTAATTAACCCTGTCTCCGAAGGGGGGGGGGGGGGGGTTGTTAACAACGCTCTCTTCTATTATTTTCCGCCCAACGCAAACCCCTGTGTCAACTGAGTTAATATGTAATTACCATTGCCATTTTATGCTCCGTTTCATGCCCCCCATTAAAAACCTACCGGGGATAGGAAATTAACGTTTGATCCCAAACTGATGGCTAGGGTGTGGCAATCACCGCCCCCCCCCCATAAGGCGTAAATCCCGGTTGGGGGAATGGTCCCCCCAATCTTTTGATTTGTGGATGGTCATACGATCATTCCCCCCAATGTTTGATAACCCATATCATCTGTTTTTGACCTAAAATACCTCATATTTTACCATAATAGTTTAAAAATTGTAATTGCCATTTCCCCGGCGCGCTTCGCGCATTTTGTTCAATTATACAGATATATTTAATGATTTTAGCTCTAAAATTGCAACCTTTTTTAGGCGCTTTTATTTTCGCTAGCACATATGTGCTAATAATGGGATCTTTTCACAAGCAAAAAACCAAACCCATTTCATCCATAAATTTTCAATCAACCCCATCCCCCCAATGTCAAAAAGAAATTACGTCACTGCCTCCCCCCCCTCTCAAGGGAAATACCAACAAAAACACGCCTATTACTACACAGTAAATATCACAGACATTTTATTTTAGTTTGCAATAGATAGCAAGGTCCTCCTCTTTCCTTTGATTACAAAATGAGTACCAACTACTAACATTATGTCATAAAGTTCGCATAATGTCTCTACCTAGGGCAAAATGTTTAATTGTTAAATATTATTTTGACCAGTAAAATTTTCAAACTATCAATGTTTCTTTCTAATGCAGTATGTTTAAAACTTTATATTACCTTATGAAACGTCATAAGTGACGTCATCGTTATTTCTACATATTGTGATACCAATAGAAAGAAGTAAAGTTAATAAATTCTAAGCTTATACTGTAGTACCAAATTAATAAGGAATTGGATGTTTCATAAGAAAATTTTACATGATACATACTATATACCCCGACTTAACGTTCATCTTCCCATCCTCCTTTGATCTGCAAACTCCATCCACTTTCAACTTCGTTCTCACTCTCCCTCTCTCTCCTCTCAAATCCCGAAGGTCCATCTTTTCTCCCTTTTCCTCCATCTCCCCCTCCTATCTTTTTTTTCCTCATCTACTCTCGTTTACCGCCCGCCCTCCTTCTACAGTCTTCCGAAGCCTTTTTACCCCTGAGTAAATTACGTTTGACCAATCTCCTCACTTTTCTTTTCTTCACAACTTTTGTTTTGACTTTAACATGCCTGTGCATACGAACAAAATTGATGCGACACAGCATGTACTTCTGTGTACGTCCAAGGTACGCATATTATATGTGTATGTGTGTATATATGTTTGTGTGTTGTGTACATGTATGTATATGTATGTTTTTAATTATGTCTGTATGTATGTGTATTTATAAGTTTGTGTGTATGTTTGTGTTTGTATTTTGTCTTTAAAAACTTCTTTTGCCACTTCGGTCATGTGGTACTCCCTTAATCGCGTCTTTAAATTTTAGTCTCACTCTTTTTGTCTCGTTTGTATTTCCAGCATCAAATTTTTTCTCTTATATTTTCCTTGACCGCTTCATAATGTTCATCATTGTATGTTGTAAGTTTAAGTAAGTTACCTTAAGTAAGGGCCTCCACCTCCTATAAGCTCCCAGGAGTTGTCCAGTGGAGGTCCTAGCATTCGATATTTCTTCTCCAATGTTCAATTAATTTATTTTCACATCGTATCTGTTCTACTTTGTACATAAATTCACATTTATTTCTTTGTAATCTTTGTAATTGCTGAATAAATTGATTTGATTTGATTTGAAATTCAAGCGAAGACCAGTCAGCCCTCCTGCTGAGAGGGTGATTATCGCATTATCTTAAGCCGGTAAATGGGGATTTAATAACAAAAGGCGGCAACGTGATAGGGTCTTTGAAACTAGTGTGTTGTTGGTCCTTCCCTCTATTACGTCCATGATAAAAGTGCCTAATTACGAAAACGGGTATTTGCAGGTTTATTCTTCAAAAGTTTAAAAATCAATTCAAGCAATTTTTGCACTGAGTATGATAACAAGCGATACAAAAATCTGGAGGAAATTCATTATTTATGGTATACTGTGACACCCCTCCTAAGTTAACTGCTTAAAATGAACAGGAAGGGATGCTTGAATATTTTGAGCAACTGAAAAATTGTTTTTATTATCAAGAAAAACAATTTTTTCACAAAATAATGAAATATTTGCCACAGCGGCAAATCTGATGCGCACTCCAACAGGAAACTAAGAATCAATTTCCCTTGGCCTAATGGCAGAGCTGGAATTGCTAAGTTTATGTCCGTCCATGATGAAATAGTGCCACCTCAAGAAAATGACCTCCAACTTGACTTGCCTGAACCAATAAAATTCTTCTTTATCTTTTTTTTTTAATTTTTCCATATCATCGACAAAACTACTAATGGATGAGCGTAGACACATACATGGTGCTATTTCCCCGCTATTTAATATTGGAAGGCCGTTTCCAACAGCCGTTGAATTATTATCGGAGATCTCCGATATTAATTATTCTATTTACAAAATTCCCTCATTTGCAACACAGACATTTTCGAGCTTAACCATTCTCAGGTATTGTTTACTAGACAGTTACCAATGCAACCGTGTAATAATATCAAAATTTTTGGAAAATTGGGTCTATTGTCTATTAATAATTGCTCTAAGTGTAAATTTTCTTGCAGTAGCACTAGTGTTATTTTCTTTCATTGGTTATTTTACCGTGTATCTTTTATTTAAAGTGACAGGAGATTTTTTTAGGATACAAATTTCACTGGATCGGTTGTAGGCCACCTACCGAAAACGTTTCGAAGGTTTATTGGACAACCAGGTGCAAAAGAAAACCGCAAACCTTGTTTTGAACTTGCCTGCTATTAATCGTTCCCCATAGAATTTAGAAATAATGCTTTGACTTTCTGTCCGTCCATTCAGAAATGACTAAATCCTCATCTTATTACCTAGACGGCGTATTTGCTTATTACTTCAGGTGTGATCTAATACATTGGTAAGCGTCCAAATATGTAAAAAAATGGGTTCGAGAAAGAGTGGGTTGGGCGCGCTTTCTTGAAATCTCCTCATGTCTCTTTAAGTAGTGGAAACAGGTACCGTAAGGGGCGGGTATACTTTTACTGCAGATTGGTCCTGTTAGGGGTTATACAAAAATGATTATTTCACTGAAAATTGGTCCCATTTAGGGTCACTTCCAAACCCCCCGGAGTGAGCACACACATATAACCGTGGGGAACCTGTAAGAAACCTTCCCATGGAACATCATTCAATAAAAACATGCCTTTCACTGACCTATGATATTGTAGTCAAATAGGACAACATCAAGGGGCACTCGTGATCCACAGCGTTTGTCCCAATGACTTCCGAAAATTGAGATTTTTATCATCTTAATCTTGGCCTAATGGTGCCTAATCTTTAGGGCATCTTCGATCGACGTTAAGAAGAAATTTGCAATTTTGTAATATTTGCTATTTTTCAGACGTTGTGTTTTTTTTGTGCTTAAAAAAAGGGATTAGCAGCGAATTTTTTGCTAATCCGCAACAATCGAAAAAATCATCAAAAATTCCTATGTTTTGTGTCGCCTGCCCAAGGAAGAAGACACATAGGGATCCCACTGTTGTCCATGTAGTTGTTTTGTTGTCTGGTTTTGTGAAAAACGGGTTAACATTTGCCTGTAATGCCTCTAACTTTGATGATTTAACCATTATTATGTTTTGAGAAGTCTTCCGTCCTAAATTACTATACAACATGGTAGAAACCCAATAAAAATGAGAGTTTGAGTCATCAAATGCCAGCAAAAACCGGGTGCCCGCCCACTTTTTTAACCACTTTGACTCATTATTTAATGCACATGCTGACTGATTGTTTGATACAATTTAAGGATGTTTTCATTTTGGTGGTGGGGGTGGTCGTGATTTCAGTCTTTCTTTTCTCTTTTCCATGTTTTGGGTGGTTTCCATATTTGCTGTTCACAGAAGGTGATTCTATGTCTGGTGTTCCCATGTTGATGGTTCCCAGTGTTTGGATGTTTCCCCGTGTGTGATGGTTCCCAATGTTGGATGGTTCCCAGTGTTGGGTGGGGGGGCCCAGTGTTGGGTTGTCCCACAGTGTTGGGTGGTTCCATGCTTCGGGGTTATGGGTTTTTTTGGTGGTTCCATGCTGGTGGGTTCCCAGTGTTGGGTGGTTCCTGTTGTTTGATTGCTTTTTAATTGAATGCTGGTGGGTCCCACGCCTTTGATGGGTCCTGGTGTTTGATTGGTTCCTGGTGTTAGGTGATTCTATGGTCTTTAGTGGTGTCCACATTTTGGTGGTCCATGCTTGTGCTGTTTCCCTGTTTCCATAGTGTCTATTGGGATTTATTGCTCTTCAGATTCCATGCATCATCTTCTATAGCTTCTAATTATGGTTCTTTACTTGACCCTACTTTTAAAATTAATGTGTATGTAATATCGGAACAACAGTTCCAAAACATAATATGATAAATATTGATTTTTTTTTTCGTCCAATTGCCAATTTATTGGGTCTCCAGCCATGAGTTGAAAAATTTTGGCTCGACTTCGTCTCGCCCAATATTTTTTCAACTCATGGCTTGACCGAAAAATTTGAGTATTGGACCAATGATCCAATTTATTACCAGAACTACTTGTTCACAGGTGCAACATGGCATCCCCCCTTTTTGATGATGTCAAGGTACATGCCAATGTCAAAGTTCACTGCCAAGTCAACGGTCACATGTCCAAGGTCAAAGGTCTGTGAGGTCAAGTTGTAAATAGTCGAAAATGTAAAATTGACCTCATTTGAAAGTTGAAGTTCAGATTGGAACCAACTTGAATCATAGTGGTCAACTGGGACCATTGGCCATTGTTGTGTGAGTCAAGGGTCACATACCAAGGTCAAAGGTCATGTTAGGTCCAAGTTGTAAAATAGGCTAAAAATGTAAAATTGACCTCATTGAAAAGTTGAAGTTCAATCTGAACCAACTTTGAATCATAGGTGCAACATGGGGTCCCCCATTTGTTGTATGAGGTCCAAGGTCCCATACCAAGGTAAAAGTGGCATGTGAGTCAAGTTGGTAGATAGGCTGAAAATGTACAATTAGTCAATTGGACGCTAAACTTGTTTATGGGTTTCATGCAACCCCTCATTTGTTTATGAGGCCCACGGTCACATATCAAGTCAAACGTCATGTTAGGCCTATCATTCACCAACCCGCGCGATGGCAATGCGACACAAGCGTCCGCGGTAGACCGATGTATTTTATCTTTTTGTTACTCTACTTACTTCCGCATTTAATATGCGAACATAACCTGCAAGTGGTTTGGCCCTCTTGAAATCTGTCTATTAAAGACAAGGCAGTACTTTTTATCTGATTTGTAATTTCTGTAGCTGTAATCAAAATTCCGACTTGAAATCAGAAAAGCCTTTCCCCCTGTGAATATCACATATTTTCAGCGTGCTATTTGCAGCATGGCATTAAAACAGTTTGACCTCAACCACAAACATTATTGATCTTTTATTTATTTTGTCTTGTGTAAACTACATCACTGTTTAGTGCGATTTTGAGATGCTGTTGCGGTATTCGTATTTGCGGGAGCCGGTAATGACAAATATCCTCAATACTTCATTTTTTTGTTTTCACTATTTGGTGGTTTATTTCCACATTACGAGCAGAATATTGGAATTGACACATTTTCCCTATTATAGTTTAAAAAAAACGCATTTCCACATTTTTTTTCGTTCTCTCGCATTATCGCTGCTGATCCGCTTTAGAGTTCACAAGATTTTCAAGGCATTCATATTGCATCATAAGGCCTATGATTAACATTCAATAGATTTTTTTGGTATGTTGCTACAGTATGGCAGAAACTCTTAAAAGTGAAAACAAAAGTATTTTCATTGTGCTTATAAGATGTACGAATTTCTTATTTGCTTCCTAAAAATTACACTTTTCAACAATTACCAAGCACCTAACCTACCGCAGGTGAGTTGATATTTTTGATGGAAAAGCTTTACATCAGTGCAAAAACCTGAACTTTCAATTTTTACGGGATATCTTGAAATCTCTTGCTGTACCTGTATAAATCCCCATAGCACCTCTAAATTTAAAATCATAAGGCTGTATAGTTTTGTGAAATATAATTCCATAATGGGAGTATGCAACCTTCCATGTGTCTTGGGGGGGGAGAACATAACCTGCTCAATTTGGGCATTGGGATTTCCAAATGCTAATTCGCTCGGAACTGCTACGGGTGAACGCTACGCGTGCATTTAACTATTGCATTCTCTGTTCGATTACAAAATCTACTCAGAATCCTGAGTTTCAATGATATTATTGAATAAATTATGAGACGTCAAATCTGTTTAGTTATGGATCACCTCCGCTGCAAATATAATATTTGTGACCACGAGGTCCTATAAGCTTTAGTCAGTCGTGTGCAACCTTTTGTATACGCAGAGCGCCCTCCTAAAACCTGAAGATCTTTTGGAAAAAGACCCACAACCCAGCCCGGGGTTAACTCCGAAGTTGATGCCCCCTGGTGCTGTTAGGTTGGTATGCCTACCCCTCGCTGTGCCCACCCACCTTGGAGAATTAAACTGACCATTTGGCACCACCCGCCGATGACCTTATTCTAGCTCCGTAACTAAATTATTGTACACTTCACAAGTCATGCCAAATGAGTATATTTTTATTTACTGAATAAACTAGGCTGTCTTTTGAAGTGAAGCTATACAAGCTTGGTCTATCACTTATAGCAAGCCGTTGTGAAATAGAAATCATAAAGTCGGCTTGTAGTTGTCTTATGAATAATTGCTTATGACCATTGTGGATCGCGGCTATACACCTGTAGCTGAGTGTCAGCTATTTTGAGTATAGCATCTGGGCTAATGAATCATGCAAGTGCGAGGAATATGGATAAGTACTAGTGTAGTCTATAGAGCTCTATTTGATGGGATAAAAGCCAATTAAGACTTATTTTAGATGGCCATGTCATTCACCTTCCGCCAAGTTAAGTTCAAAAGCCTGTGATATAATTACAAGGTTGTCACAACGTTTTTAAGCTCCAATTGGACAGTCCTGGCCGCCCCCCCCACTTGGATTTGAATATCAGAGAAAGCTTATATTTTCCCCTCTATATTACCTAAGTAAATTTTTAGGCTTGAGAAATGTTCCCTTTTATGAACCAGAAAAGTTCCCCAAATTGACGTGGTTGACTGCAAAGCACGTGACCACACAATGGTCCTGAGCCAATTGTGAAACGTCATTGCAGTGCCCGACTTTTTCTGGGGGTGTGTGAATTTGGGGGGAGTGGAAAAGTGAATCGGGGGGACTCTTCCAAAAACATTGTGAAATTAAAAAAAAAGACCTAACCAAAAGGCTGATTTTTGGGCCCAAAATCCATTCTTTCTTTTTCTTCTGTGTGTTGTGTGGGGGGGGGGGGAAGAAAAAAATTAGGGTGCATTGGGGAATTCTTCCCCCCCCCCCCCCCCCCCCCCCCCCCCCCCCCCCCCCCCCCCCCCCCACCCGCCCCCCCCCCCCCCCCCCCCCAGCCCCCCACCACCACCCCCCGACACCCCACCTTAGCCATGTTGCTTTCCTTCCACCTGTCCTTTCCCCATTGTTTTTTTGCCTCGAATCAACTGTTCTTAGTATTTTTTTGCATGCATGCCCGGGTTTTAATTTTCCTGCCCAAGTGTTACCTAATTTTGAACTTGGTGTTTTAAAGGTACAACAACTGGCACTCTCCCCCATTATGTTTAATTAGGTCAAAGGTAGGCAAGCGTCTGTAATTGCAAAAAACCAAATTTGGGTTTAGATACTCATTATTGTCCAGGTGGGGGTGTGGCTCAGCGGCGGGTTGGGGGAACACTCACCTGTCAGGGGCCACACACAAAAACTTGTCCATTTAATATTTGAATCAGTTATTTGTTTTGCTAATTTCTAAACTTTAAAATCAACTCTCTGTGTTTCTTTGTTTTGCTATAAATTTTTCAACAAAATATAACAAAACCAGTGTCATGTTTGTTTGTTCAGTTGATTCCTGTTGTTTCATGCCTCTATTGTATTATTTAAATTCAAGGTATTGGGCCAGTCAGCCAATTTATTAGTAATCATTGGTATACCTTTCTGACCTTTCTCAATAGATAGGTATGTTGTATTTTTGTGTAACCATGCATTGTGTGGGTATCACAATTTATGCTATGCATAACTCTGGGATCTGTCTCAGCCATTGTTATTTGACAATTTTTTTTACTCTTGTGTATAATATAATGCGGTTGAGTTGTGAAATGAATTGAGTACATGCTGTATTAAAACACCAGAAGCAAATTTGATGGCTAATTATGAGACCCCATTTCCTCTAAGTAGCCAAATTAATAATTTTCAGAAGGTAATTTTATTGAGGGAGGTGGAATAATTTTCAGAAGGTAATTTTATCGAGGGAGGTGGAATAATTTTCAGAAGGTAATTTTATTGAGGGAGGTGGAATAATTTTCAGAAGGTAATTTTATCGAGGGAGGTGGAATAATTTTCAGAAGGTAATTTTATAGAGGGAGGTGGAATAATTTTCAGAAGGTAATTTTATAGAGGGAGGTGGAATAATTTTCAGAAGGTAATTTTATTGAGGGAGGTGGAATAATTTTCAGAAGGTAATTTTATTGAGGGAGGTGGAATAATTTTCAGAAGGTAATTTTATTGAGGGAGGTAGAATAATTTTCAGAAGGTAATTTTATTGAGGGAGGCTTTGGGACTGATTTGTTTCTAGAGGGTAGGGTCTTAGGAATTGATATTTTGAGAAATCGCTCCGATTTCTGAACTTTGGGGGCTTGGGAACTGATTCGACTCTCAAAGTATAGAGTCTTAGAAGGAGCGGGGGTGGCAGAATGATTTTCAAAGTGGAGGGGCCATTTGGCACTTTATCTGAGCATTTTTCAATACTTTACCATCAATTTTCTCTTGCCGCATGATAATTAAAGCCCAGATGAAAAGGGGGTGGGGAGGCAAAAACCTGGATGCTAAACTTTTTTTAAGGACCTTATATTGAGGTGATTCAGATATTATCATGCATACATATTGGGAGCGGTGTATAATGTATTAAGGAGGTTGTGAAAACAGTCACTTGGACTGGGTGCAGAAATCAAAATCAAGGATAAAAAATTACATTAGTTAATTTGTTTACAGGGAATTTAAAGCACATGGCAGCCTAAGAAGAGTTAGTTAGTGAGTGGGGCGAGGAAGCTTGTGTAAAAACCTGTCTCTCATAGTTCTCAGCAAAGATCATCCCTGAAGTCTATGTACCCCACAGTTATTGAAAACTATGTCGCTGATATAGAAGTGGAAGGCAAAAATGTAAGTAAGTAATTTAATAGCAATGCTTTCTCATCTACATGTACGTTGGTTTGGGGTAAAGACCTGCATTTTTTGAAATAAGGATCGCGCCAAATTCAAATGTAGGTCTCTTGATTACTCTGTTTATGAAATCAATTCAATCAATGTTATTTTAGAAAAATGATTTTAATATTGCAATGGTCTGTATCTTTGTGTCATCTGCAAGAATTGCGGATCCAGGAATTCTCAATAGGGGGCGCAGTCACTATTCGTTTTAACCATTCTTGTTTGTCTGGCTAGCTTCGCTCGCCGGGTAGGGTAGACCCAACTTTTTTTTCCACTTGGTTTGAAAATTCTGAAGGGGTGGGGGGGGTGCCGACGCCTAATTTTAAAAGCACCAGCGCACCAACAACTAACAACAAGCAGAGACCCCCTTCTCTTCAGGAATTTCAAACCGAGTGAAACAAATTGTGTAGGCAAGGGCGCACCACAAACACAAAAGGTCATTCTCATAGAATACAGGGCGCCCTGTTGAGGCAAAAGGCCATTTTTCTACATCTACAAGGGCCCGGTTGCCCTTTGTTCGGCAAAAATAGGGGGGGGGCGCCGAGGGGCCCCAACCCACACTACATCGCCAGCATAGAGTAACCTTACATGTACCCCCTTCCATCTGATGATATGAATTAAAAACATTGTCAATATTTGTTGTTGATAATCCATGGAAAATTCAAGCAATCCTGGAGAATTTTAATACCGAGTGTTCTGCCCCGACAAACCCTTTCAGAACCCTATCGCCTCCTCCATAGATGAGGTGGTTGTGAGTTAGAAGTAATGTTCTAGACTAGGTAAACCCAGATTGGACCATTAAGGAGCAAACAATGATAGATTTATTATTTATTTGATGATTTATTAATGTTTAAAACTCTACGTAATGGTTTAGTAATGGGGAAGCTAATTCTTATTATTCTCTAATAAAAACAGTTGAATTAGCCTTATGGGATTACGAGCGTCAAGAAGACTACGACAAGATTGACGGACCACTTAATCATACCCAGAAACAGACGTAATCCTATGTGTTTGTAATTGACAAACACAGACAGTTTAGAAAACATACCAGAAAAAATGGAAACCCAGAGGTAAGATATAAGTTTTCTTTATTTTTTCTCCCGCCTCTTCTCTCGTCCTCTGTCATGCCGTCCTCTCTCTCCCATCCTCTAAGATCCTCTATTTTTTGTATTAAGGGGTGATGACCCAATCGACACCCGTCCCTACACTTTACTCCTCAAATTGAGATTTTGGTATCAGAAGAAGTTCCCGAGTGTTCTCATTCAGGAAATTTGAGGCCCAGCAGTGTTTCTTTTCAATGTTTTGTACAAAAGGTCCTTCAAAGGGTCGACCACACTTACCCTCATAGGCACTCTCCAATGGGCTTTTGTACACATTTTGGCTTCTCTTTTTCCAAACTAATTTACTAAAAATTTGTCATTGGATTCTTTTTGGTGATAATACTTTGACGTACCAACCTATTTAAAAAATCATACCCTGTGGTGTCACCCACCTCTAATTTTTGATTACGATTGTGATGAAACCAAGTCTTAAGGTGCAACGAAAGATTTTGAGGGCACTCAAGTTAGTGTGTCATAATATAATTTCTATAGATTAGACCCTCAATAATTTTCTGTCCATTGTAAATTAAATGCTACGACATTGTCTTAAAAGAGAGAAAAGTGATTTTGAGTTGCTTATATTCAATGTAAAATTATAGGCTGAATTCGTATTGTGCTCCTATTCGAAATGAATGTTCACAATGTTTATATACCAAAGAAACATTTCTCAGCTAATAATCCTTTTAGATGGGAGAGTTTTGATGGAAGCTGTACCTCAGGCAAAAAAATCCGAATTTTCGAATTTTTAAGGGACCACCTGATATGTGAAATCTCTCGTTGCACCTTTAAGGTATCTAAGGTTTCCTCATCACCAGGCGCTGCAAGAGGTGGGAGGTGGACATGAGGATTTTACGACTTTTTTTTGTCTTTAACTTTTAACCATGCCCCATAGTATTGCTTAGATGATCATACCGGTGACCCCCAAAAAATGCAACCATAACAATGTCAATATCTTGTTATGTGTTGCATTTTTTGGGTCACCCTAGACAAAGTAACCAATGAGCTTATAAGGTCATCCCCCTTTTCAAGCTCTCATTAGTCAGTGGTACCTCGATGGAACTTTACCAACAGTTTTTCCTTGCATAGCAAAATTTTGTGGTCATAGCATGCCAATAGGTGCTAATTCTACCACCAAAAAGTAACACGGCAAAAGTTTCTGATATCATTGGCTGCTGAATTTATTAATCACTTCCATATCTCACTAATATAAGATTAAATACAAAAAATGTAATGAAACCAAAGAAGACATCTCATTTAAAGCCAATCTCCCTGCTGTAATGATCATGTAATATTGCCAGTCTCCACGTGGTAATGCTTTGACAGCACCATGCAAGGCTGTTTTCCAGTTATTTACATCCAAAAATAAGGTAATTGATATTGATGAGTTAGTAAATCTTGAGTCCCCAAGGGTAGTTGAATACTGATCAATTCTTGTTTTTGCTTTGTTTTTTGTAAGACAGTAAACTAAAAACAATTACAAAACATACACACACAACCAACAACAGAACTGAAATAAAACGCTGTAACCTAGTTAAATTATATAACACCATTCATTACTACTATTATTACCTTTGTTCATCGCCTAATAGGCAACAATTATTCGGCTTTTGTTAATCCACGCATGAAAGTAACTCGATTTACTCAGGCACGTCTCTTTCACCAGGTTGCGTGGTGTTAAATCACACACGGCAATCTGCGTGGCTCAAGTGTTGCTGCAGTTGCGCTCAGGCACTATGTTTATATCATTTGTGGGGGTGCAAGTCTTGCGTATTTGGTGAGGAACAAAGTATAATGAGTAGATGCATTTTTCAAAGCTACTTATTTTTCAATGCAATATATCGTTCTCAATTACTAAACAAGACTAAAAACAAATATAAACAAATAGCACACAGACATGACAACTTACACAATCGTTAATCTAAAATTGAGGAAAATGATCAACTTCCATTGATAGGACTTCTACCTATTGTGATATCTACTTTATTTACTTGAATTGATAGCAATTGAATCTAGGACTGTGTCCATATTATAAAGATTGTGTTGGTTCCAATGGGGTGAATTTAGTGCCTCTGTAACCTGAGATCCTAGAACCTTTCTAATGGCTTCTATTGGCTCATTACTTGATATATCAGCATGATAAATATCCTCTGAGTAACCCATCAAAATAGACCTACTACAAGATGTACAACCTTAAAGCGTTCTTAAATGTTTATGGCATAAAAAAAATTTTTGTTTGCGTACCCGACCACCCTAAAAAACCTACCGACTCAAAATTTTTATGCAATTAGCACAAAATAAAAAAAAATATTCTGCCGACCCAACCCATTATTTTCATCCACGTTAAAAAAAAATTGGTTACCACACAAGACGAAAAAAGAAAAAAAAAAAGGAAACGATAAAAAAGAAGAAAAAAAGAAAAGAAAAGAAAAAAAATAAAAAAAAAAAAAGGGAGGGTGTGGGGGATTGGCTTCCGGATCCCGGGATGCGGAATGTCATTGAAAAAAAGCTTTTTAAATAGTAGCATTCTTGGATTCATTTTGGAGTAAACATTGAGATTTTTTTTTTTTTTTTTTTGCATCTAAAAAAAAACAAAAAAAAATTGACTGACCGACATGATATTTTTTCTCTGTTACACCAAACCAAAACAGATTTTTTTAATGCCTCGAACTTCGATAGTATAACATGGAAGATTCGGCGACGTAGATCTCAGTGTGTGTGTGTGTTATAGCAGGATTTCAATGCTCCGTACGGTTGTGGGCTACTGTTATTTTGCATTGAACCTACAAGAAAACAATCATTTTTAAACTTTTTTTAAAGTTGGGTATAATAAATGATGATACTTCATGGTGCCATAATAAATGATACTTTCAAACAGCTGAGGGGTCATCCTGGTGGACTTAAATGCTGACCAATTTTCTTCACTATGGCAATTTCCTACTGGGAAAATCAGGTACAATGCTATAGGCCTACATAGCAAGGGAGGTCCCCAGCATATGGTACACTCAAAAGCCATCTTTCAGTTTCTGGCAGCCGGCAGGTGACTCACGCAGCGTGTTTATAGTGCGGGAAAATTATCCGTTAATGGCGTAAAATATTTAAATGTACGTTCGGCCAGCACTATAAACCGACAATATACGCGTATAAGTCGAAAACGTATAAGCATTATGCGGATAAAAAATATCCATAGAAGCGATGGCTATTGGAGTATTATTCCGTAGATCAAGGCACTATAACACACCGGCTATTGATCCCCATATTCACGGAAGTTGTGAGGAGCATTGCCAGCAGATAAGGCAAATACTAGCGGGCAAGGTGAAGGTGGACATAATGAAAATTTGCAAATAATTATTATTACGAGTTAGCTGATCATGAAAGACCGGTGTGGCAGGGCTGATATGGTCCGCCTGGGTACGTCACGACAACGGTGAAGAATGATAGGGCACGCGGATTTCAGTTGATTCTTCACGCAACATCGGCACGCTTTATTCGTCGTATATGTGAGCCAGGACTATGGCTACGGGCGGACCACATCCCTTTTACTCAGGTCTGAGTGCACGGGGCACGGGGTATTGAAGGGGGTATGAGATGGTATGTCATAACCTCTAATTAAACATGATCAATGTGTGTTTTAGTGATCACAGTGCTTTGCGCGGACGTGACCCAGGTCATCCGGAATATACCGTATATGAGCTCATAACGGTTATCTCGACTTTACTATAACAGCTGAATTAAGGAGAACACGATTCAGCCACTTAGTCCTAATCATATATGGTAACGTATTACATGTTATACCGAATATCCACTATAAACACGCTGCTAGTGTACAAAAGCTTATAAAGCAGGTCGTACCCAACTATTCTGAACCCATGTGTCACCGGAGGATTGAGTCTATATAAACACACTCTTCTAAGTGGCATATGGGCTGGGGACTCTCGGGGGTATGCCCACATCATGACATTAGCTGGCATGTGTATGTAAGGGGGTTACCCCCCAAAAAAGTACCCCAACAAGGGGGGTACAAAAGGGATTTTTACCATACTACTTATCAGATTGTTCAAACATCTGACACCCCCATTTTTTTTGAACCCATACCCCCACCTTCAAATCTTTTGGTAGAAGACTTTCAAATCTGGCCCCCACAGATATGCTGGGGTGCTCACAGTGGAAAACTGGTTGTATACAGTAATTACCTAATTTTGCTAGGCTTGAACCATTATTTGATAAAAATTATTTTTGGGCTTCTAGGATTGCTCAAATTTGCGCATGGTTGTCAAACGCAGTGATGTAGGCAAGACTGCAGTATAAATGTGTAGCCAGATGGTCATATTTTCAAAAAAATTTGAACTTTAAAATCAATGATAAAACAGGATTTCATTCCAGATCTTCCCTATCATCATGTCTGTTTGTCATATAATTGTTTTCAAATATTTTGAATTATATACATTGTTTACCTACTTGGTGGATTCTTCTTGGGTACAGACAGGACTTCACGGTTATAATTTATATATCGGCCATTATCAGTACCTGCAAAGAATTCAACAGTGCACAGAAGATTACAATGATGACCCTTAAGTTGGCCCTACCAAAAATTGTTGAACCAAAATTTTGAGCACATTGTTGTTGTTGTTTTGGGTTGGGGGGCGGCCTCCGGGGGGGGGGCGGGGCGGGGGGGCTCGCGTGGTGGGTGGTGGGTAGCAGGGAATGAGTGAAAGAGTGTCGCTTCCGGATAAAAGTGTAATTTTTGCACACAAGTGTACTTTCGTATCGGCATTGATAATCCATAAAATGATGGAAGCACCTTCCCAACCCCCCTTAATGGAACCCCAGCTTCGATTTCAGGATACAGGGGTCAAAATGTTGGTCCGTTACAAGGATTACAAAAAGGTATGTGGACACTAGGCGTGTCAGCGGAGGGCTCTAAACTTAACGTTTTCATCGTATACGTTTTAATTTTCGAAGTTTAACTTGTAGTTGGTGCCCGTGCGCGAACGCACTCGTGGTTTAGTAAAATTTAAAGTTTACTCGACATGTTTTTAAACCATAAGATGTCTATGGTTTAGTCGTTGGTTTAGCGCACACCCCCTGTTGAGCGTCATTAGCTGTCATAGTTTACGGCCGTTGGACACGATTATCAACAAGATCAACGTTTAGCGTGACTCGCATGATGTAGTGGGTCAGCGATCCGGTTCACTAAATTTTATTTGTCTAGCGACGGACTATGTGTGTATAGTACACTCGAATGGCATTTGTAAAAAAAGATCAAATTTTAATTACATTTTATAATAAACTCGTGCACTGACCGTACATTGACGAAGCATAAAATAGGCCTACATACCATTATAGTGACCCTGACCGTTTCAGAGTCTATAGCAAGCTACAGCGTCCCATTTGAGGAAGGTTGGAAAATATTTATTTGATCCCCACCCAATTTTCATCGGCTCTGGCCACTATGTGGCTGCCATTTTGTGCAAGTGAGATGATGCCACGGGGCAAAAAACGACCGAAAGCAACGTTACGACGATGCTACCAATTGGTTAAGAATCACATAGGTAACTAATTTGATTTTTTTAGCAAGCAATAGCAACGGGAAGTCGATAGAAAGTCGGCGATGTAAGTGGGTGAATTTTGTGAGAACATTGTTTATTGTGAGTATTTGTAAGGACAGACAGTGATTGACAAGTCATGAAATCACCCAAAAATGCGTTAACGAATGTTTTCGGCGCGAATACCACAATTATGTATTCAAAACACCGGATTAGATTAAATGTTTTACATTACACAAAAAATGATAAATATGTAGAAAACCCAGGGGTGCTGTTAATAACGCTCTTGATTGTGGGTTTATCAGCACCGGTATATGAGAAAAATGGTCTGCTTCAGCTTGATTTCCGAAAAGCTTCGATTAGGGGGGGGGCCGTGCCTGTGGTGTTTATAGTTCGCAATGCAACCCTAAATATCATGAATATAAAAGTGAAAAAAAGTAAAAAACTTAAAAAAAGCAAAAAATAAAAAAAATAAAAAACGTTCATCACGGTAGAAGTTCCTAGTTTTACGCCTACCATTCGCCAGGATTTTCTGTTTCGCGGGGTATTTTTGAAGCTCTGTGGTGGGTCACCGGTAGTAGCGCGCTATACTTCCGTTTCTTATCAACAAGTCAGCGATAGTCCTCGATGATTAACTTTTCAAGTTGTCAATGATAAAACCCGTGTGGACGCCTGTCGAAGTTGACGGATTAAAATTTTATTATCGATGTTAAGTTATCATCGATGATTACGATCCGTCTGAACATGACTACTATCTATGGCTTATCAGTTTTGGAGTTTGGGGTAAAAAATGTAAAAATAGAGAAAAGGTCAATTTTGGTGAGAAATGGGTCAAAAAGTGATTTTGAATTAGGTAGATGATGTGGTGAGACTTGTTTCCTTAGCCTTAAAGGATTGAAATAAGGAATAGTTTGCCTTATCTGTTATGCTAATTTTCACGCTATCCAACACAGAATAGGTCACAGTTCAACTTAGAATCCAATAGCTGCAAATAGCTGTTGAATTTATTTTGCCATTTTGGTTTATAACCAACATCTAAGGTAGTCAAAACTATTCCGATATGTTCATTCTATGAGCTGAACCAACAAACTTGAACCACGTTGTGTGTTCTAAATAAATTGGAAGCAACGGGTAAGGGGGGACTCCGGAGGGACAAACAAAAAGGGACGGGGGCAACTTTTACTTTTTTTACCCTTTTTACAGTTGTTACCCAATAATTCCAAAACTATAAGCCATAGGTAGTATAATCTATTACTTTTTTGAATCTTGTAACCAGGACAACAATCATGGTGGGCTTTTCAACACAATCGGAAACATTTTAATTTTTTACCCCTGTCAAACCTGAACTCCACAGCGGGGGGGCCTGAAAGGGGCGTTGGGCCAAGTGATTTTAATCCAATTTTATTGGGAGTATCAATGCATAAAGTACTTCTGTGGTACCAAATTCACAGTTTTATCCAGAGTTGCACACTCACATCGATCGTACATTAACAGCCCCCTGCTGGGGCGGGGGGGGGGGGGGGTTACAAGTGACAAATATGACAAGCTGGGTCCCAGAGAGAGAGCATGTGTGATCCAGTCGATAATAAGTGAAGGATCCTGATCATCAAACTTTATTACACCAACATGTTCAAATAACCAGTTCAGATTTCATAAATTTTTCTTTTATTTCATTGATGTTCCATTTGGAATTCCCATCATGTTGCAGCGTTTGTTCCATTGCATCATTTACTTGGTCTACACTTCAAAACATAGATGCTTGCAGTTCATGATTTCTATGGGTGTTCCAGATTGCTGGGGTGTCTTGAAGTAAACATGATAACAGTTAAATATGCTCAACTTTTTTTGCTGTTGAATGCTTAGCCAAATTCAGCTAATTTAAAAAAAGGTAGCAGCAAGCATTAAAAAAAAATATTCATGCCATAAAAATGACCATTTACAGCAGTAATTAAACACAATAATTTGAATAAGCTTGTTTTTTGGAGCCTATTTGTAAATTAACAGTAGATATAGACTAAAAGGTTAGTGTTCACTATATGATTCTAAAGTTAACAGTTAACACACAATATCTGGCAGGCAAATGTGCGTATTCCAACTTCAATTGACCCCACCGGCGGCCCTCGTCAGTCTGAAGTTTGGAACCTGCGATTCCTGGGACATGGTTCCCAGATCATCCACACAGTCAGCTGGAGGCACAGATGTTTTTCCCACTTAATTATTACATGCATGTAGGGATAGAAAACTTTCTGAAAATTGCCCTGTAGTAGTGTGATTTTGTTGATTTTAACGGTGCAATGAGAGATTTCTCAGGTGTCCCCCAAACAATGAAAACCCTGTTTTGTTATAAATTGTAAAGCAGTTCCTAAAAAAATATCCCAGTCTGAAAGAACTAAGCTGAGAATTATTTCTTGTTACAAACATTGTGACATTTCAATTTCATATTGGAGCAAATATGAAATTCAACCTTATGCTGTATAGTGAATTTTGGAAATCAAATTCACCTTGTTTGCACTTGGTAAGATATTCTATAGCAAATCAAGGCAAAAATTATTGAGGGCCTAATCTATATGAAACATTACCAATGATGCAACAATGTGATGCCTTTGAAAATCTTTGTTGCACATTTAACTTAGAAATTAAAAAAATGCTGCCTACAAGAAAAATTGGAGGGTTTTTATACTGGGGAATATAGCAACATGGTACATGTAACCATAAACAAACCAACTCAACCCAACCAACCAACCAAGCAACCCAAACCCAAACCAACCATCCACGCCAAACAGTTTAGTTTGCAGTTGTAGATGGGTGACAAGATTGGGAAGTCTACCAAAGAAGGGATTAAAAAAGGAAACAGATAACATCTTAAGTACTGAATTATGAAAAATTTTCTCAACATTTACAATTTGGATTGTGGGGTAATATAGTTTAAAAGAAGTTCATGATTTTCCAATTCATGCCGTTGTTTAGGGATGTGGCATATGACCCTGAAAGATCAGTTTACAAGTTTAGTCAGTCAATTTTGACTGTTGATGGCTCCCATCAGCTTGTTCAAAGTTGAAAAAATTTGTCATTACATCCCTTGCGTACATTGACCATCACCTACATCGTGTTGCAGTATGGATGGCACCTTTGCCGTGTTTCAGGGGCCTCTTATACTTAACAGGAATTTTTGGCTTGGCCTGGGGTAATTGAAAATAGATTCATGCAAAACCTTCAGATCCTTACTAGTTTGAAACTATCTAAAAAGGGGTGTATTATAGGTCATTGTAGTTATTATTGATTATAACCATAAAAGGCTATCAAGATGCTTAAACACTTTAGACACAAGGAATCTCACCAAAACTCACTGTGTAATTGAGAAAAATGAAGTCGAAAGTAGTGATGACGTCATTAAGACTCATATGGGCACAAAATCGCTGAGCCCCGGCCAGCGACACACCGCCGTAGCATGCTATCCGGGTCATGGGGCTGGGCCCGAAGGGCCCTGGGGCTGAATCCCACCCGAATTTTAGAAAAAGTGCAAATTCAATTAATATAAAGAAAATAAAAAAAAAGAATTGCGACTTTTCTTGTTCCCTCTGCCCTCACTCTTTCAGTTCTCCCGGGAGTCAGGGTTTAGGGATTAATTTGTCCATCATCGTACTCCATACACAAAAAAAGATTCATTTAGTAATTTTGTGTAATTTTAGTGACTTTTACCCAGACAAGGGCTCCCAACTTTATTTTTGGGAGGGGGGCCTGTATGATGGTGCAGGCATGCAGTTATTCATTGAAAAAGTATTAACGAGGCTGCTTGTTAGTTTTGGGACCCTCCCGACTTAACCAAATAGCCATCACAATCTGATATCAGATGAAAGAAAGTTTCTAATTTGTCCTAAAATTTTAGCTTTTAAATCCATTTTAATATCTCATCACCAAATAGTGGACTTTTTTCAAAAGTTTATAAAATTTTGAATTTTCTTTTAATAAAACACAAAAAAGTTGACCGTGTCCCCTGCATATGGGCCCTGGTCTTATAATTTAATGCTGAAATAATGCACTTAAAAATGGTACTTTGGTTAATTGTCAACCCAATGACTAAATACAGAGTGGGCCATTGGATGAGAACGGAATGGATATGAATTTTGTTATTTTTTCCTCGCCTTAAAAAATCACAAAAGCTAACCATATGCCTAGTAAGAATAGAATCAGGATATATGGTGAACTCCCTCTGTTCTGGCATGAATTTGAACAATTAAAACACAGATGCAGAGTTTACAAACTGTGCAAAAAGGGAATGATACTAACTTGCCAAAACTGTTCAAAACTCACTAAAATCAATACACCTAAAATACAGCTACATTTATGTATGCCCAAGGAATGGAATCCCTGTTATAAGAGTCAAGATTGTATTGGCCATATTAACATCTGGGTGTGATTTGGATCCATGCCGGTAATATTCTGTCTTTTAATGAAAAAAACAGCTTCTTGCTCTCCTGAGAAAGAGATTAAGGGAAGATCAATCTGACCACTAGTATCATGTGAATATTATCAATGTTCATCAAGTTTTTTTTTCTGGAGTTCTACACTTTTGCTGATACATGGAGTTGTTGAAAAATGAAAATACCCTTCCCTCTTAAAAGAATACCAGTGATTGGACAAATCAGAAAATAGAGAAAATCATCAAAAATCAGATTCTTTGATGTCGTAACGGGTATATCTATAATAACATACCCTAGAAGTGAGATTGAAGCAATGACCACTAAAGACAACATATGATATTTTTGTCATTACTGTCTGTACGGACACTTACTACAAACAGTTAATTGAATGGGGATTCATATATTCAAACACTTGGTTTCTTCGCCTTTTTGTTATTTTTATTTGAAAAAATATGTAACGAACTTATCCATCATGTAGATACTTCTGCAAATTTTTGAACAAATTTGATTCTCTGGGGGATCACTGAAGTGCCTTTAATATGCTTTATTTTCAGAATTGAAGTAAAAGTGAATGTTTGCTCATTTAAATTGAAATAAACAAAATTTTTACCTAATTATGATAGTTCAAAAGGAATCAATTAATGTATTTGTTATATACAAAAATCCAGCCCCCACAATCTCACAAAATCCACAGCACTGAAGAGAAAAAAAGCACTAAGTCCAGAAGTAGTGATTGCATCATCAAACAAAAAAACATGTATGGGCACAACCTCATGGCCAGCCAGTGACACTGCCTGTAGCATTGTATCCAGGTGCCCTGGTTCAAGACCAATGTGAATTTGCAACTTTTCTTCTTTCCCTCTTCATCATTCCTTCACTCCCTCCGGGGGATTAGGGTTATGTGAAAAGATCTTTATTTAAATAATTTCCTCTGATTTTGTATATTCTCAGGTGAAGACACTTTTGTCCACATGTTCCAGTGATCATGGTAGGAAACCAAGAAAGATATGAAGAAACATAGATGACAAAAACGTGAGCTAGCGGGGATGAAGCAAGGAGCAGTCAGGCACGAAGAGGGCAGTGCAATGGTAATAAAATGGGAGATATGCATAATGGAGTGATCGGCCAAGTGCAACGACGGAGTCGGGACGTTTTGAGACGGCACACGAGAGCCGCTTGCAATCAAAAACAAGAAGAAGAAAATCAAGTGAGTAGAATTTTCTAAAGCAGAACTGATTTTTATGTAAACTATAAAATCTTTATTGCTGCGTGTCGTGCCTCGTATATATTCGCCGCTCTGAGAAAAATCACCAACTAGCCACGGATATCTTTCCTCATTTTGGGATGAATTTCCAATCTCAAAAAGTGAAGAATGGTTTCAAGTATATAACAATAATATGTGGCTTTGACAACGTTGGTTTGCCATTATTAATTGGCTAGGAGGTGAATTTTAAATGTGATCATGCTTAAAGGAAACATTCAAGGATTTGTGGAGAAGGCACCCTCAATGTTTGACAAAGCCAGATATTTGCATGTCTACATAGCCTTACTCTGAAGGAACAAAATGAACATTCTGGATCGGGCAATTAAAATTGGCCTACGGTACTTCGGGACTGAAAATATATCGAAACTACTCATAAAATTTAACATTCTCGGCATTGCCTTATTTTGTGATCTTTTGTAGAATAGGGGAAAATGTTATGATCACCACAGATCTCTGAATGTCCTTTAAGGTTTTCACAGTTGAAAAGTTATTGCATAACATGACATATTTGTGTGTCCTCCTCTCCCCATTAACCCGGGGAGCAAACAAACATTTGTAACACATTCAAGTAACAAAAGGTTTGAGTGATAAATGAGTGTGAAGATGACAGGCACCCCTGATAATGATTGATTTTAAGTGCAGCAAAATGGTGCCTTAAGGAGGGGGGCACAGACAAGTTGTACAGGGGTCAATTTTTAAAATGAATCCAATCAGTGTGAAAGTATAACATGTTATTTGTCCTAACCACAAGGATTCAGGCAAAGGCTAGAGTTTGTACTATCTACAACGTTAAGGTTTAAGAGTTATAGGCTCAAAAACAGCAAAAATCAATTAAAAGGGTCAATTTCGTTGGACAGGGGGTCAAATTTTTAGTTGCTCAAATTTAGATAAAAAATGGTGCAAATTATGATGGAGTTCATGGAGTAAAATAAAGAATAGTTTACTGTCTAAAATACTTAGTACCGATGTAGGGGGCACAGAAGGTCAATGGCCATGCATTCAATGGGGCTGATCTTGTTTCCCCCCTATTTTCTTAAACAAGCTTGAGACACTCAAAACTATTCATTATTTGGATCCTATGAGCTCCACCAATAATTTGCACCATTTTTTATCCAAATCGGAGCAGCAACTTTAAATTTGACACCTGTACAACTAAAATTTCCCCTTTTTATGATTTTTGACTTTTTATAGCTTATAACTCTGAAACTTTTGGCTTGTATATAGACAAACTATACCTTTCTGAATCCTTGTGGTTAGACAAAAAACAGGGGTAATTTGCAACATGCTTGAATCAATTTAAAAATTTGACCCTGTACAAATTGTCTTGCCCCCCCCCCTCTCCTTAAGGCACCATGTGAGGCATTAAGAATTATGTTCCAGGGGTCCCTGTCAGTCTACCTACATATTTAATCACTCCAACCCTTTTGATACTTGAGATGTGGACAAAAGGGTTGCTAGCTCCTGGAGGTACATATACAGATTACTTGTTGTGTGTATGGGGAGTCAGGTAGTTAGCGAAAAGGTCTTATTAGTTTTGCCAATGTTTTGCAGGCGGGTAAACTACCACAAAGTCATGCGGATTTCGCTCTTTGATAAAGAAATTGTAAATCTGTGCAGCTGGTCTTTCACAGGCTTTCCATTCTGTGAGTTAATCATTCCAAACTTGTAATTTGTGCAATCATTTGTAAGTATTTGGATTAGCAGTGCGGATATGTCTTGTCTAGTAACTAGAGATAAAAAAATGTGCCAGATTTGATAAAAGACACAAAGGTTTTAAGACGGAATGAGGAAAGGCATCTTAAAGATTGAATTTTAAGT
>JAMKCH010029390.1:0-17376 GCA_023653785.1 Ophioderma brevispina
CATTGGCCTTTGTGTTAGGTTTTTTTTTAACATTTTCGCATCAATGAGTTTAACTGTTGAATTATTTTCTCACAAAAATAACTCTCATTCCTATCTGTCACTTTGCTCATCACTTGTCACTCACACTTCCCTTTTAAAGGATTATTTTTATTTTACCAATTGTGACCAAGGTACCTCACCACAATCATGTGAAATATCATTATATGCCACACATTTGACTCAAAATGCTAGGAACCATGTACATGTACACACTTTCAGGAAGATAGCTAGATGTTTACAATCCTTAACTTATCAGCACCAATAGAAATAAAGACTAGATCTGTGTGCAGATCTGAACACAGTCGAGATTGCTCAGACCGGAACTTGAAGTAGCATTTTTAGTGAAAATCAGGTCATGGACTCCTTTGACCCCAAATGACCTTTGATAAAAAATCATTAAGTAACTTTTGTAGGGGATGGCATACTACACCACATACATGAGTCACGAGATCATACTATGTAATCTGTAGAAGAAGTAGTGATTTGAAGTGTAACCTAATTTGATGTAGTTTGACGTTTGACCCCTAAACCATGGGTCAGGTGATGGGGGTCATAATTGACTTTTATTGACCTCTCATCAAGTACAGTACTACAGGATGGGATAAAAAGATTTTCTATTTGACCTTGTTTTAAATTTTACACACAGTAAAGTACTTTGACCTTAGTGACCCCAGATGACCTTTGATCAAAATGTCATTAAGTAACTTTTGTTGGTGATGTCAAGCTGCACCATATACATGAGTCACGTGATCATACTATGTAATCTGTAAAAGGAGTAGTGATTTGAAGTGTAATGTAATTTTATGTATTTTGACCTCTGACCCCTAAATCATGTGTCATATGACAAAGTCATAATTGACTTTTTTGTAGTGTTGATCAAGTCCTACAAGATGACAGCATTAGTTTTGAGATTTGAGCTAATTCTAGATTTTTTGCATGGTTAACGTTGTTGACCCCTGTGACCCCATCGTGACCTTTGACACAATCGGGTCATGTCAAAAGTTTGTGTGAATGTACTTGTCCTTGTGACCAGTTTTGGTCAATATGGGATGTTCCATGTCTGAGATATTAGCATGTTGACAGAAAGAAGAAAGAAAGAAACCGTACAGAAGAAAGACACAGTCGAGTTCCTCGACTGTGTAAAAATAAATTTAATAGTAGAAAATAAAATCTAAGCCAAATCATCCAATAGGTAGAATTCATTGCTTTAAGTATTCTGTGAGCCTTGCAGCCATTAGTAAAAGATTGCCTGAGTGATAGTAATGGCAGACTGGTAGATCTAAATTTGGTACAGGCCTGCTTATGACATACATGTAGGAGTCAAATAAAGGAGTTGGATTATGTATGTGTGTAAGGTAATGGGTTATAATATAACAGGCATATAAATTTTTGTTTGCTCGTATCCACAAGTCATTGGTAATGGCAAACAAACAAACAAAAAAGGCATATAAATCAGGGTCATGAAAACTAATGAAATGGAAAAAATGACAAGCACTATATGTTTCTGCATAAATTATTTTCAGTTTCAAGTGAAAATGGTAAAATGAGGTCTTTGTATATTGTTTTGTTCATTTTTCCAATGTTGCATGAATTTGTGGACAATTAGCCAGTTTGCATTAGATTTAGCTGTACATTCTTCTCATACAAAATACATAGCACAGAAGCAGGCTAGTCAAATGACACAAGGAACAAGATTGTATACTTTGTTCATCACTTAATAGGCAAAAAATATTCAACTTTTGTTTAGCCATGCGTAAAAGTAATTGCGTTTTTTTACATGTGCGCCTCTTGCCATGCCTGCGCCACACGCATATCACACACTGCATCTGCTGCGGAAGTATTGCTTGCAGTTTCATTCACACTCTTCAATATCAATTCGCGGTGCCTTTTTGGTGATGAACAAAGTGTAGCAAGGTGTTTCGATGTCTCATGTGACCCACTTTTATCCAAATAAGCATTGCATACCTGCTAACCATTCACTTTAATCGGAATCATTCCGATTTTAAAAAGTGCTCCTCCAGTAAGGAATTTTCATACAATATCTTAACACAGTGAATTGAATGTGAAGGCATCTTACATGTTGCAGCATTTTACTAGAACTATTTTCAGAGCTTACGTAAAAGTGAATCCATTGTTCGCTCCTCACTCAGCCCTACTCCCCCCCACCACCACCCCCAGGCCAGGGCCACCACCACCACTACCACCAACATTGATCAGAAGGTGTGCTTCTATTTTTTCAGGTGGTTAGTAGGTAGGTCGGTCATTCCTGGACATGTGGTTCAGTAAGATTGTCACATGCTGCATGTACATGTACGTGGGTATTCAAGAGAAATTATGAAATTCCAGGGTTTAAGTCACTTATTGATTCACCCCTGTCGGGGATATACCAATATCCTGTTTGTGCTTCCAGCAGGGAGTGGAAATCTGGTTTTGTAACAAGTGTCTCTTAATACAGTGACCTGTACGGCAAGTTTAGGGGGAAATTTGATGAATTATAAATGGAGTTGCAAGCTGGGGAGTTGTTGAAGTTACAATATAGAGTTGCATCAGAAACATTTCTTGCAAAAACAAAAAATAAGAGGAAAAAATCACTCCCATATAGTATAACATCCATGAAGATTGGATGAGTTTAATAGAATATGCAAGAAAAGTTTTAAAAATTCAAGTTTAAAATTATCTGTAAATATTGTAAATCAATCGCCATTTGCATGTGCTATTGAAACTTAGTAGGAGACTTACAAAAATCATGAAGATATGGAATTACCCCTTTCGATAAGAACATCTCATGATGCGTGCAGAACCCCCCCCCCCCAAGGGAAAACCCACTTCCCGATGGACTTTTCAAATGAAAACTCATACACCTTGAGGGATCATAAGAACAAAGGCCAAAGGCTGCAATATAAATGAGTTCAAGTTGTTATCGTCTAGAAATTAAGGGCAAATCATTTGTTTTCGAAAAATGAGTCAAAATCGTCTCAACATGTACCATTGTTTCCACGGCCCCTGCTCCCACATTGCAACTCATTTTGATGTTTATATCGGCTCTAGAAGTAAGCCAATTTACATTATTTAGTACAAACATTACCATTTGGTATTCTTGTATTTTTGGGGGGCAGTAATACGACAGGTTTCCATATGTTTGTACAGCAATGACGCGCCGTCGCTCGATGATGAAATGCTTCTTTCACACATAAAGGGTTAATTATTTTTTCTTATTATATAATTAAGATTTTGTCAGTGCATATGAAAATACATAAGCAGAAATAGTTCTGGCTAGCGGTTTGCTAATTTTTATTTTAAAATCACCCACTCTGTTGGTGCCTAAGGGGGGATTTCTAAGGACCCAGGAATACATTATCTCTTTAATGGGCGAGAAATTTTAGTAATTCTTTTATGGAAAGAAGCGCATCGAAAGTTACAACTATTACAAAAATTAGAGTTCGAAAATATTTGTCACAAGTGAGGAAATCACTGAAAAACAAAACGTGTGTATATGAAACCCCCTTAGGCACTTAAGGGTTAAAGACATCCTATGATTACCCTCACTCCAAGAGTGGATCTCCAAATTGTAATGTCAATCCTAAACACCACCAAACAATTGTCGGAAATTGATGACATCATTGGAAATCTTTCAAAATTAAAGGGGAATATTCCCCTTGCATAGTTGGCCTTTTGAAAGGAGGCCTTGAACTCGGCTACAATTTGAATGGGAGCATTTTCAAAACAGGTCAGTTAGGTTTGATTCGTCTAAACAAAACCAATGAATAAAGGGGGGTGACTATGCATGGATATTAAATCGCCCTCATTTATTTTTTTTTTTTTCTTTTTTTTTTTGTTTCTGATGTCAGTTTGAGGCCTCTAAGTGGTTGAAAACTGTGCGAAGTAAATGCCTCTTAAATGCTGATTTCTGTACAATGTCACCGAACCATTGTCCAATAACTTCAATGTTTGTTGGCGGTGGGGGGTCCCGGGCTGGGGGTAGGGGAGGTAGGTTATTTAAAGCAAGTCACAAGTTGGTGAGGTTGTTCAGTGAGTTATAATTTTGTCAGGGTTTTGTGGCAAAGGGGATATGGCTTAAAAGTGTTGACTGCTCAATGCTGATAGTTGATGCACACAATTATTGCCTCATACAAGAGTTACATGTATGCTGGAGATAAGAGTTGAGTCATGAGCTGGAAATCTGTATGCCAATGCAATTCATGTGATTCAGGTTTGATCAAAAAACAACTGAGTCGGTGTCATCATGACGCATGTATTGACATTGTCATTCACTTGTTCAGTGGAATCATTGTTTACGCAATTGTTGTTATGGTAACTAATTCATACTTTCATCTCGGTATGTTCTGGAGATCAGCTTTAAGATGCTCATTTGAAGTTTTTCAGGACACGAGTTTTGGGAGAGAAGGGAGTTGACTGCTTGTGATTCCCACAACAGAAAATTCCCTAACGAGATCTCAGACTTCATAAAAGCAGTCCATGATGTGAAGCTTCCGAACATCCATTCAAGAAGTGATTTTCCTTGGCCTTTTTATTTACCAATTGGGGGGATGGCTTCTTAAGTTTAAACTAGATATTAAAACTGGGTGAGGGCGAGCTTTAGATATTCTTAAAAATGGATATCATGATAATTATCCCCCACTTTAGTCAGGGTGCACATTTCATAGTCATGGTGAAGACCAATCAACTCTGCTCCTATTGTATGAGCTTTGTATGTGTGGTAAGTGCACTGACCTCATGTGGGCCACAATCTTAGCCTGCTTAGTTTAGAAATAAAGAAAACACTTTAAAAAAAAAAAATATGAAATTTGCAGAAAAGCGCTGGGTCGTACATGAGAATATTGGTCATTCTCTCTAGTCTAATGCATGTGTGAACTGGAAGCAAGGCTTAATATTTGCTGGAATTAATATACTTAAATTGGGTTTTAGCTGTACCAAATTGCTGTCTACTGTAGATTGACAATTTGTTATCAAAGATAAAATTTGGGAAGATAAACATGTTAATTGTACAATTTTCTTTTAATTTGATGATTTTTCCTATTAAACATTATGCTTTGCCAAATTTTGTTGTCTTCTGTGACCTTGGATTCTGCAAGGGAAGAAACTCTTGGGATATTCATTACAACTTCCCATAGTTACTCACCATAACCAGGTGGGCAAACTTTCCAGGAAACCAAGCCATTACCTATGTTACGGTTAATGGGAAAATAATTCGAATTCACAAAGATGATTTGAAGATGCTTGGTGCTTGAAATGGTAGTCGCTTATTATTGTCTGTGCCAACAACACTCATGTAGCGACCTGGTTTTCACACAAAAATTGTGGGCATTCTTTATGGTGGCATTCTAGTAGTAAGGCCTGTATCGTATATAGAGCAACTAAAATTCGTTGTGACTTTGATGTAAACTAATCCCCCTCACGAAGCACTCAACAATATTGTTTTTCAGTCGGTGGGCCAGTAGAATACTGTTATGGTTGGCATCAAAAATTAATGTGAATTGTCAGGTCAGGTTTCCCTTTCGAGGGGTCGGCTACTGGTAACTTGGTAACAGTACTAACGTTCCAGGGCCGGTTGTCGGCGGATAAACCGTCAACCCCTCGTTTATACGAGCTGATTGAGGAGGGTAGCTGGTTTACCCTGGTAGGAACGAAAAAGAATCTCAACCTACAAGAGCGCCGCGCGGGCGGGCAGGAGAGAGCCAACGGCGGTCATCCCGCAATGTTTGGCATGCTGCCTTGCATGTTGGCGATTGAAGCCCAACGGCTAGGTCCACCGCCGACAACGGTGGATTGAGCAGGAAGGGCATACCGGTCAATTATTTTCATTGCTCCAATAAAATCCTCATGGCGTACAAACACAAAGGAGCAACAAACCAGCCGAAGGTTGGGGTGGGCGGCACCGGCTACCTCAAAAAAAAGGAAAAGGTGCGAGGAATAAACTTGAGTCGCGCAGGGCTGCCTGCCCAATGACGGTAGGAAGCACGATAGGCGGCTCGGGGTGGGGTTGGAAGCTGAACTTGGGGAGTTTGAAGGGAAAGGGGAGGAGATAAGTGAGGAATTGAGGGAAGAGGAAGGTGGACGTGTGTGATGTACAGGAGGTGAGGTGAGAGGGAGTGTGCAGGATGTCTGGGGTAGAGGAAGAAGGTAACACTGATTGTGGTGGGCAGGAAATAGGGAAGGGATTGGTGAAAGAGGAGCTATGTGAAAAAAAGGTGGGGAGGTAAAGAGGCGGAGCAATAGGGTGATAACGTTATAAATGGTTTTCGAGGAAGAGGTAGTGAGGATGATATGTGGTTATGCGCCACAGTGTGGAAGGAGCGTGAAGAAAAGGAGCAGTTGATGACGAGTGGCGGAGGATGGAGGTTGCAAAGTGTTGGTGAATTGGTCTTAGGTGTTGGTGATTTTAACGGGCATGTGGAAAAAAGGATCGAAAGGTTTCGAAGGTGTTCATGGAGGGAAATGGGGTTGGAGAGAGGAATCTGGAAGGAAGCATGTTGCTTGAGTTTGTGATGAGAAAGAGATGGCATTGCAAATACATGGTTTCAAGAAAAGAAAGAGGCAAAAGAACGTGACATATAGCACAGGAGGGAATGAGACAGAGATGATTTTGTGCTAGTGGGTAAGCGGCAGAGGAAATATCTGAAGAATGTTAAGGTTAATCATGGAGAATTGCAACACCGCGCTGGTGGTTGCAGATGTGGATAGGAGGAAGGTGAAAAAGGTGGTGAGGAAGGTAGTGCATGTAGGGAGGAGGAAAAGTATGAAAGCTGAAAGAAGAAGAGACAGATTTGAGATGAGAGTAGGGGAGTTGTGGGACTGATGTGTCAGACTTTTTTTGGGGTGCTTAAAGAAGGGTTGTTACAGGCATGTGATGAAGTGTGGGGGAAAACAAAAAGGTAGGGAGACAGGAGAGATACAGGGTGGTGAATGTGAGGTGAGGGCAGGCGAAAGCGAGAAAGAAGGATGCATTAAGGATATGAGAAAAATGGTACAGAAGAGAATAAGGTACGCTTATAAGAGGCTAAAGACTGAGCAACGAAAGTGGTTGCGAAAGCTATGAAGGAGGAGCAGAGAAGGAAGCTGAGGAGTTGAGAGAGAATCCAAACAATATAAGATAGTGAAGGCAACGAAAAAAAGAAAAAAACTAAAAAATCAATAAAACTCAAAAACTTAAAAAACACAAAAACACAAACAGACAAAAATAGAGGCAGAGTCTGGAAAGCGGCATATGGAGAGAATCATGAATGAGGAGAATGAGTGGGATCAGAAGGTAGAGGCTGACGTGGTGGAAGGGCCAGTTAAGAGGGTCAGCCGAAGAAAGTGGTGAAGGCAATAAGAGAAATGAAAAAAGGAAAGCCGGTGGACCCTCAGAGGTGAGTTCTGAGATGAGTAGTGCGAGTGGAGATATAGGGGTTGAGGTGATGATGGAGTTGTGTCAGAAGTGTTGATGGGGGCAGGGATGCCGGTGGAGTGGCAGTGAGTGTGGTAATTCAATTTTTAAGAGGGAAAGGGGATGCAATGAGTTGTCGGTGCATTATAGGGGTGTGAAGTGTTTAGGAGCCTGCAATGGGGATTGTGGAGGGGTTCTGGAGAATAGGATCCGGAAAATAGGGAAGTGGATGAGGTCAATTGGGTTTATGCCAGGGAGGGGAGCGAGATGGCTGCAGTGTTTATTTAAGGAGGTTGCAAGAGGAATACCAAGCTAATAGTCCATGGGCCCAGAGAGGGTTTTCACTCCCTAGAAGGGTTACAAAATGTTTGGTTACCCAGTGTGTAGGTAACCCATGGGGTTTTACCAAAAGGCTGCTAGATAGAACACTTCAGATGATATGGAGTAGCTATGTCCAGTTAGGGGTCAGTAAAGGTCACCTGGGGTTGTCATATAGGGGCTAAAAAATTAAACTACTCCAATCAATTCGAAAACCACATCAAAAAAAACTTTGGTGGTTATGATCAAAACGAGATCAAAAAAGTGTTACAGTCATAATTTATGGACCTTTTCGTTAGAGGGATACAGCAGAAAAATAGGTAAAGGTTCAAATCAGAAGTGGTAAAATATGTGTAGTCCATTATGTAAATTCATCAAATAAGGATTACCTTTCAGTTCACAAATAGATTTAGGCATGAGGACATCCTGGGGATGGAGAAACACGTTCACCACCCCACCTTTTGAACAAGGGGGGGGGAGGGAAAGAAGCATTAAAATACAACCCTCACCATCTCCCCAAGTTATTTTTTTCGACCTATAATTTTACTCAAGAAGGATAACGACTTTTGTTAGTAGTACCCAAATTAAAGAAGAATGTTGAATTTCTGAACTTAAATATTAAAAAATCAATTGACTTATGATTTGTTTGCATAATGCCAGATTTATCATTAGTGTTTAGCTATTACTGAACAGTTACATACATATGATAACATAAGAAACTTCTAATTTCACGGGAAAAGGTTTAACTTGGTGGGCGACGTAGATTGTTAATAAACGTTACACCGTGGTTTACGTATGTGTAAATAAACAGAAGGTGACTATTAATCTTGGGTACTCTACCTAAAATTATTGCCACCATCCATATCCATATCCTCTTGACCTTTCGAATTAAAGGGGTCTTGACTCATTTCAAGGGTCTTATATAAGCAAAATTAATATTCTCACCAAGTTTGGTTGTTATTTTTTAAATGACAATATTTGCATCTTAAATAAAAAAATACCAAAATCTTTTGCTTTTAATTAAAAGGGTTAATAAATGCTTGTGAATGCATTGTATATGCTTCATGCTCATGTCGTCATATTTTTTTCTTTCAATGGGCAACCAAACCTAATCAAAATTTAAAGATCTTGCCACTCATGGGAAAAGTAGCAGAGTCCTAATTGTTGACTAAAACAAGCACAAAAGGACGGTTCTTGTTACAATTCAACCATTGGTCTTTTAAAAATTGTGTTGGGTTGTTTTTCTTTGGAAGCGACAATGCAAAGCGTTTTCAGTTAAGTGTAGATGGGGGCGTGTATGAGACTTCGAAAAAAAAAAGTGACTCCCCCATGTCATTTTTTGTTTACTTTTTAAAACATTATCGCCAAAAAAGTGGATATTCTAGCCAAATTTTCTCGCTCAAAATTTTTGATCTTTTATCAAACAAATCAGCAAAGAGTGCCTTGCTCATTTTTTTCCTTTTAAATTAACTCGAAGTAGTTCGAATAGGGTGAGGGATTTTAAGGAAGACGCTTATATATTTGGCATTGTTTAGGTTTTTTGTTTTTGTGGAGTAGCGTGGCACAGTGTTAAGGCCTTTGCCTCTGGTTCAATCCATAGGACCGTGAAAAATCAATATCCGCTCCCATGGTGCATATGAAGACGTTCGGGCAGATGCCAGTTGAGCCATGACAAAGACCTCGCTTCAGTCCTATTCGATGGTACTCCCAGGTATCGAGAACATGGTGGACTGTCCTGTAAAACCCGGTTGGTGGTGTACTATCGTGGCGCCCAGTTGGAGCGTACTCCCTTGATTATGACAGCAGTTAATGCAAGATATGCCTGACATAAAAAAATCCTTCAAAATATTTGTACTTGAAGGTATTATCAGTGATCCAAATGAAAGAGTAAGATATTTAAAGCTTATTAAACGGGGCATTTGGGATAGATATGTACCGTCTTTATGTTAATGAGCAAATGTTTCTATTGTTCACGCGAAAGAAAATCAGGAATGCTGTTTTTCTTGCAGAAGAAACCAAATCTGCACAGACAAATATACATTATAGGTAAACGATTCAGATAACATGGAAAATGTCAACCGCCCCTTTTAGCGAAATACGGTCGAGGTTGTGGAAACGTCGTTGCCCCTTTCATATCAACCCCAGCTGTAATATTAAAGGCTTTTCTTATCGTGTCCAAAACACTGGTGGTTCTCAAATATGATCCAGCCAGAGATGGGGGCACAACGTCTGCGGCTTCATGAATTCGAAAGGTCTTTGTTTTGATGGTTGCTCCAGCAGTGGGGAGACAGGAGATGTTTCCATGTCTGTGGTGCTGTAACAACACAGGTAGTGTCCTGATCTGCTTCCCGATAGCTCCACTTCTGCAAGGAAACCTTAGATCGGCCAATTCTGGTTCTCATCTGTTGAGACATTCGCCATTCAGCCCAGTGAGGAGTAGGCTCGAGGTTCAATACCGATAGAGTACTTGGTTGATGGCAAGTCTTCTTTCCACAAGGCGACTCTCTTGACCTCCTAGGGACTGTTTCAAGATAGGTTGGACGGTTTGTGGACTTTGCTAAGAAACTCTCTCTGGATTAAAGGTGGTTGGCAGCAGGTATCTGCCCAGACAATAGGGTGCTTCACATTAATACCTTGGAAGAGTGCGCTCTTGGCATGCTCGCTTACTGGCTTATGACGGATGTGGGTGGAGCAATTTCCTACTAGGAGTAGTGTTCCGTGGTGTTGGAAGGAGGCATCATATGACAAGCCGGCAGGAGGCATTTAACGCTGAACAAGCTTCTTGGCATGGGTTGATCTTCCAATTACAGTGACAGGCATACTCTGCAATGAGTAGCACAGGGCACATGCCGTGATCTTTGGGTATGTGGGTGAGCACACCATCTTGTGCCAGTGAGTTGTTCCAAGATGTTATTGCGTGAACATTACTTACTCTTCGTTTCTCGATTGGGTCTCATAAGGTGTGGTCCAAGGGTAACTCCTAGGGAGACAGGGTTATCACAGTGCTCAGGGGTGTTCCAGACCAAAGGCAACTTAAGCTGACGTTTGGCTTCCCGGTTTACCGTATTAAATGAGCAAAGACACACATGTGGCTGATGGATTTGCACGAAAGTGGTTTTCCTCATAATAAGGCGCGAGTTCATCCAAAGCTTTGGAGTCTTCTTCAAACAATGTGAGTACGCTATCCTGTGCTGCTAATAAAAGATCGTCTGCATAAAGAAAAGAAGGTTCCTGCACCTAGGTGGTCGTTGTATAGGATGTTGATAAAAGGAGAGGGCAAGCAAACTCCATTGTGGTAGGTGCTCACGCCATCGGCTCTTCTTTTTTTTTTTTTTTTTTTTTTTTTTATTCGCTCCTAGATGAACAAAGAACATCCTGTTGGCCAGCAATTCCTCGGATAAGCTCGGTCAAGCGAATGTCCATGTGGTAATTTTCCAAGACATCTTATGGAGTAGGCTGACTTGGAGATTCGAAATAATTTCTTTTGTGTGTATTCATTAAGAATAGTCAGATAGTCACCTTAAAATGCTAATGCCAAAGTTAGAGATGAATCGGCTTTTCGTTTTCATGCTGTAACCATTATGTAAGTATAACAGTGCCGTTTTATACCCGTGATAAAAAAAATTCCGGATCGGAATTTTATTGGGACAACGTGGGATTTTCTATATAAGGACTTCGATTTGAGCTTAGTTATGTCAACATACACGTTTTTTTGGGCATATTGGAATGCTACAGTGTATTAGATCGCATGAAGTGAATAAGCCGAATACGCCGCTCCGTCTTTATGTAATCGTACGATGATTTAGTAATTTCTTAGAAATCAAGGCCATGGGTTTCCGATAGGGACGAGCGTTAGGATAGCAGGCAAGTTCCAAAACAAGGTTTGCAGTTTCTTTTGTACTTACTTGTCCCGAAAAACCTTTGAAACGTTCGGTAGGTGGTCTACACTTCGACCCAGTGAATTATAGAGAAATTTGTATCCTAATAAAATATCCTTCGGTCAGTTAATTTTTAAAATTATTGTAGATTTTCTAGAATTTAGCCAATCACAGATAGTACCTTATTATAGGCTAGGGCTCCAAAACGAAACCCTCCCCCCCTTAGAGATTTTTCATTCGTTCCAGTGTTTTTCGTTAGCTTTTTGGGTCCCAGCTTCAGATACTGCGGTTGCCATTAAATGGTGGTGGGTGTGCGCGCCAGAGCCGTTGCCATGGCAACGCCGTACGCAAAATGAGAATTTAGAAAATTTCGTATCTTTGTAAACTAAACAACATAACAACATGCTCAAGGTGTCATTTATATGTGTCTTTGAAAGATTCTCCCCATTTTGATTGCAACAACTAAGGTTTATTTCGAAGGTCAATAATGTTGATTTACTTGTCCGTTTACCATGGTAAACACTGTCTCAAAAAATGAACTTTTGAGGAAAATTTTATTTTTTAAAAAGCGAAACCCTCCCCCTCCCTTTAGAGATTGTATTAATCGAGTTTTTGTGTTATCTGGATCTTCGCTCTCCAGAATCTGCTTGTTTGCCTTTAATTGGGGTGGGTATGGGGTTCCAGAGCCGTTGCCATGGCAAACGCAGTAAAGAAATGTGGAATTTAGAAATGTCATATTTTCCAACTACAACCATAAAACATGCTCAACAAGGGTCAATTAATATGTATTTCAAGATCCCCATTTGATTGCAAGCCCAAAATTAAGGTTGTTTTTTTTTTTTATTTGTTGGTCACAGAAAAATGGGTCGATTTAGGTCTTACCACCATGGTAACACGGTCTCGAAAAAGAGCCTTTTTTAGGGAAAATTTAATATTTTTTAAAATTAAAATCGAAACCCTCCTTCCCCTTAAGATTGTCATTCATCGAGTTTTTGTGCTTGCTTTGATCCTCAGCTATCAGAATATGCTTGTTTGCCTTTAATGGTGTGGTATGGGTGCCCAGAGCCGTGCATGGCAACGGCAGTCATGAAAAAGGTGAATTTTAGAAAATGTCATAATCTTTCCTCTACACACAAACATAAAACATGCCATGTGTCAATTATGTATTCAAGCTTCCCATATTGTTCAAGGAATTATGGTTATTTGAGGTCATAGAATGTCAATTTACGGTCGCTACATGGACACGGTCTCGAAAAGAATCATTTTGATGGGAAATTTTTAATGTTTTTTAATTAACAACACAATACCACAATTAAAGTGCCTAGGTATATGGATTTCTATCTGCCCAGTTGATTGCACTTAAGATCTAAATTACTCAAGGGTCATGTCCTGGCTATTAGGATGTTTGTCATGACAACCCATGATACAAAAATTAGGACTTTAAAAAAAAAAAGACTTAAAACATCTGAGGCTATTATGAGGTAAAGTTATGAGACCTAGACCTTTCCTTTAGGGATTCATCCATCAGGTTTCTCTGTAGTTTGGGTCCCCAGCTATCAGAAAAAACGAAAACCTAAACAAACTGGAAGCAAACTTCCCGTAAGGAAAGGTCCACCTTGAACAGATTCCGCACATGAGTCAGTCGTTTTCAACAGCAATATATCCCGATGAGGCTGCGACCATCTCCAGCCTGGCCAATGTGGCTCTCTATCGCAGACTGCGGATGATATCCATGATTGCCCTACTTCGTCCACTGGTGGATATATAAAGACCCCAACCAATCAACAGTGAGCTGACATCCACCAACTTAAACTCATTTTCCTGCTGCCTCATACCAATACAATATATCCACAGCTCCAATCCAAACCGACCATTTCATCAACTGGAAGCATTTCCGTTCTGTCCAGTGGCAAATCCCAAATTTATCACCTCCTAGAACCCAGCCGTGACTATTTTATGGCTTTGGCAATTCTGCATATGCAAAATCTGCACAAATGTCTTATCTGGGCACTAGAAACCCCCGTTACCACTGTTAAATTAAAAAGACAACATCCCAAATAGGCACGGACCGCATTGACCCGCATCACGCGGCGCCGTGATTCGACCTTACCTCAGAAAATGTTTTCCCCTCACACAACCCCAACAAACCCTTCCAACAACCATGTTGATGGTGGAGAACAAATTACAGAATGTCGTAAGGTCATATAAGGAATGTATCCTACCCTAGGTGTACGCCCTCTAACTCCTAGAAGGTAACACGCATTAGCCTAGCTTATTAACCATGACCCTTTTTACACACATAATACCACGGCTCAACCGGTGACGGAGTGGGAGAGAGGTGCCAATCCAACGCACTTTGTAAATCTCCCTATGTACTCACCTAATGCTCTTGGTTTCTAGCTGCTACTAGGTTGTTGCAAGGTGGTAGCAGAACTCCAACGGACATTGTCCGCCAGTTCGGGTGGCAGGCCCTTATAGAATCCAGGAGGACTTGAGCTTGAATATAATGTGCTCTCACCAAGGGCCAGGCAACTGATCATGGAGTTTTTTTCTTCGTGCGCATTACGGAGGACTGAGGAAATCCAGCGGCTCACTGTGTCGCCTTGCTGCACGCCGTGTGGGGACTGCAGCGATAAAGATTTGATGAGAAGTACGAAGATTCTTACCTGTCAATGCCCTAACTAAACACCAAGGTTTCTCTGAGCGGCATACAACTCTGTGAGGATGCAGCAAAATACCGGTTTTGATGTAAATAATCTGATTCTTCGCCAAACAGCCTGCTTTAAAATAGAGAACCCCCACGTCCTCATGCAGAGGTGGTCCTTGTCTGTAGACAAGGCGTGACACTCCAAACCCTTATGCCAGAGCCACTAAAAGCGGTCTTATTGGAAATTGCAGAAAACTAAGCTGTCGGATGGGTTTTTAACTCCTCCGACACCAAGGAATTGCAAGACCAGTGCAAATCCACTATGAACAAGGCTAGGAGTGGAGATCAGAAATCATAAGACTCACTCTTGTTTGACTTCCGCTTTGCCTGAGCAGCGAGCGCAACAGCCCGTTCAGAACGTCTCACACCTTAGTATACAGCCTTTAGAAATGCACCAGACAGACAGTTCTATTGTGTACTCTGTACAAATGGGTCGGTCGAAGACCTCTTACCAGAGCCCCTTATTATGGGAAGCCAAATCGGTTCTCTCTCAAAAAGCAGAAACTAGTCAGTCAATGGGAAACCAAGCTTCGTGGCCACAATGGGGCTACCAGCAGGGCCAAGCAATCCTGGCAGAGAGAACTTTCTCAGAGAACTCTCTGGCTCATGGTGACTGGGAAAAAGCATTATATCAGTCCGCCGCCATGACGTCCTTTCTTCGCCCAGGGATCTAGGTCCCAAGAGTAATATTTCAGAAGGTGAGTTAATTCACGGCTGATGTGAACTGGTCTATGTGTGGAACCGTCCGTCTAGAAGATTGTGCGGCGAACCGCTGGCACTCCACCGAGGACCCTCTGACCTTCTGCTGTGTGTGGGGATTGGGGACCT
Source organism: Ophioderma brevispina (assembly GCA_023653785.1). Taxonomy (NCBI): domain Eukaryota; kingdom Metazoa; phylum Echinodermata; class Ophiuroidea; order Amphilepidida; family Ophiodermatidae; genus Ophioderma; species Ophioderma brevispina. The sequence goes on from JAMKCH010029390.1 coordinate 15,158, forward strand.
TCCCGGAATAGAGCGTCGGCATCAAATTTCCCACTCCTTAGAACATGAGGCGAGCAAACCGGCTGTCCCGCATCTCTAAAAACCCGCTGACAGAGCCAAAGGACTCCATAACAAACCACATTTTTTTTCAGGCAGACCATAACCCCCTTCGCGCCCCTTACCAAAGGTAGTCGGCGCCAGTACAGCAGAAAGACGGCCAACAGGTCAATGACGATTATCCATCGTCGATGACGATTGTCTATCCCTTTCAAGATTCAGCTATACCTGACCAATGGGTGAAGGTTCTGGGAGGCCATGAGATTTGATAGAACAAAAGGGAAGCCTCAACCCCCCCCCCCACACACACACACACCACAGCATGCAACCATCGCTGAAGAGTATAATGTAAGTACAGATTTTTTTAATTACAGTGTAGCGCTCCTCCCAACAGCATTTCTGAAAAACCTTCACGACTACTGCGGGCAATGCTTCCATATGGAAATGCTGGAGGCCACTTGTATCTGTTCAGAGGCTTTGGGGATAGATCTCCATTCCCCTGACTTCTTTGCAATGAAGAATAAGTAGAATAAAACCATCTTAAACAAAACGTCGACTGGCAGTCGTATATTACTGGCCTTGCAACTACGAGGAAAACTCTGAATTATAGCTTTCCTCCGCGAGGAGTAGGATGGGAATGGGGCTGACGGCCCTCCTGGTATGTGGGGCCGGTGAACTCAATTCGGTTCCGCCCCTGACGAGACCACATCCTGCGATTGAATTTTGTTGTGTCCTTGTCTAAGATATACTTTCATTTTCAGCATGCATGCCAGTCAGTTCGCCCCTGAATGTTTTCTGTGCAGTAGGTGCCAGCTTTTAGGTCTGGTAGCCTTGTGAATATACATCCGCATTAGTGATCGGAAGGTCGTTGGTTTGATTCCTCCCTCCCTGCTCCATTGCAGTCTAAAAAAAATTACGGTGCTTTGGTGCTTGTCATTACTGTTTATAATAAAAGTAATTTGGTCACATATATGGGTGCGTAAAAGTGTGTGTTTCTAGTACTAAAATCGTGACCCTTATACCTTCTGTAGGAACGACCCCCATTTGGCATACCATTACCCCAATAACCCAATCTTTATTGCAATCAAAATAGCAGCTTAGATTTGTTCTATGCTGATTTGTAAAAAACAATATTGTTTTTTGCATAGTTAAATTTCAATACTGTGTTGCCATGGCAACTGTCTTCTGCTGCTCATATATATCTCAAAATAATGACCATAAAAGATGTGATTAAGCTAAGGGTACTACAACCTGAAAAACATAGTTAAGAAAATCAGAGTCTATCACTAAATTCACATTGATTCTCGTTATGTAAACTCACCAACTCCAAATTTTCCAATTTAAGAGGGTGTTGCCATGGTATGATTCTGTTTTGGCATAACAATGGCTAGGTGTCCAGATCACAATTGCAATCAACTGTGCAGCTCAATTGCATACCTCTTGAACTTAGATTTTGTTTAAAAATAATGTTTTCTAAATTTACAATTGAAATAGTTTTTTCCTTTTCCATCAAAAAATCCCATTTTTAAGAGGGCGCTGCCATGCAACGGCTAAAATTGTTCGACATAATCATTACCTTAAATTACCGGATTGGTGATTGCAATCAACTGGACACCTCCAAATACCTATATCTAGACACTTGAATGGTGTCTTTATGTTGTTTTCCTTGCAAAGAATCTGACATTTTCCGAAATTCAAGTTTTTCATTACTGCCGTTGCCATGGCCACGGCCAACACTCCACCCACCACTATTAAATGGCAAACAAGCATAGCTGATGGTCCTGGCTAACTGAAAAACCTGTGAATTACAATCGCTAAGGGGGGGAGGGGGGTCCAGTGGCCCATAGCCTATTACGGTCAATGTTCTTCTTTTTCGGGGAGGTTTTCAAGCAAAATGACCCTTGGCAATGTTTATTTTCAAGATTTTTGAAATTATAGCGGACCAAAATTTTAAAATTAAAGACAAACAAAATGAAAAAAAAATGCATATATATTTTGTGGGAGGGAGCTTTATTGGGCATTTTGTTGGGGTGTATGTTGAGTGGACCAAATAAGCTCTGTGCTCGAAAATGGCTTGATTATGATAGTTTCTTTACTTACTTCATTAAAATGTGATTACAATTAGCAACCCAGGTGGGGGCTAAAAGCGTTCAATTGGAAAAAAAAAGAAAAATCTTGTCAAA
>JAMKCH010029391.1:0-17999 GCA_023653785.1 Ophioderma brevispina
TATTATTAAACTTATGGATCAATCTTAGATTGCGACAGATTAAAAGGGCATAACCTCTCATTTCATGTGTTATGGATTTCCTATTCAACAATTTTTCCAGTTTTCATTGTGTTTTCAGTTTGAATTAGGTAGCGTTCATCAGTGTGATTAGTAAATAACTCCGTTGAGGACTGCTCTATTCACATGTTTCAGTGTGATTAGTGGGCGTTTCAAGCGTGATTAAATAGATGGCTCATGATTCCAGTGGCGTTTTCCATCCCTTTTCCATCATCGTGTTAAGAATAACTTACCCGTGAGGTTCATTTCCTATAACCATGAATATGTAACATAATATAACAAGGTCCTCTCCATTTCTGAATAACAAAAGGCTCGTTTCAGTGTGATTTTTCAAGTTGGGATTTTCTTTTGTTAAACTTTTAGTGTTTCATTTCAGATTTTGGTGATTTTTTCAGTGATTTATTTCGTAGTGTACACGGACCGACGCTTACGGCCCCTCCGAAGGACGGAAAGCTTTCATGATCCATTTAACCCAATTCCAGTGAACCAGGATTATGAGCGGTAATTCTGTATTTAATCATAGCTCGTATAACATCATCCAGAATTGATATAACCCGAAGAAAATCCCAGCAAGTGGCCACGACCCCACCGTGATTCGAACCCGTGACATTTTGATGGTAAATTTGCGCCATAGGTCAGCACCCTAACCGCTATGCCACACGCTCTCCCTAACATTGGCATTGGTATTCCACAAAGAAAAACCCTACCATGTGAGGATAGTCACAAAGTTTGCTATATAAAACTAAATGCCGAGGTAATGCATGAAAGGGATATCTCAAAGACAATTGTTCAATAATGAAATAGAACCTGTATCAATTTTGTGTGAAGAATGTCAAGTTTGAGGAAAGGAGTAAATTTTAACCTAAGAAATTCATGAGCAGTTACACAACTAAACTTTGTTATTTTCTCCCACCTTTGTATTCTTAAATTGTACAAAGGAGAATGCCTCAGTGTGGGCGTGGTTGTCAGAATGCTCTTTAAAAACATGTTAAAGGTGGCAACGCGAGATTTTTGAGGGCACCCAATATGATGTCAAAATAGTAATTTTCATATAAGATTAGAGACACTCATTTATAGATTCCTTACCTTGTATTTGGGTATAGAAATATTGTCTTAAAAGAGAGAAAAAAAGGTGATTCTGATGTGCGTATATTTCAATATAAAACATAGGCTGAGTTTCGCATTTGCTCTTATACGAAATTATAAATTTCACAATTTTTGTACCAAAGAAACATTTCTCAGCTTAATCCTTTCAGATGGGAATATTTTTGGACTATTAATAATAGTCCTATGCTATTGTGTAGAAGAATCGACTGTTTTGGTCGTTGCTTAAAGACACTATCAGTGATTTGAAAAATATTCGTAATTTGCAGGAATAGCTTCAAAGTGAAGGATAAGTCTGTAGAATTCTCATAAGTTACCTTTTACAGCTGTAGAATTGACAGAAAGGGAAGAAAACGGCAGTTTTCCAAGATACGATTCTCCATTCAATTACGTGTTGTAGTAAGTGTCCGTTCGGACAGTAATGACTAAAATCTCCGATTCTGTCCTTATTAGGTTGCTTCTGGTCTTATCATTTGCAGGGTATGTTAGGATACCTGTACTTGTTACATACATGCAAAAATCTGATTTTGATGATTTTTTCGATTTGCTGATTTAGCAAATCGCTGATAGTGTCTTTAATGCCCTACTAGTTTTTTATGGCTTGTTGAATTGCTCTGAAAATTGGAGTTATGCAAGCTATGATGTTATGGAAGAAATTTATGTAACAGATTTTGATTTGGTTGTGTCTAAATGTCATTTTTTAAAAGTGTTTTTGTTGTGAGAATCTGATTTTCATTATATAAAATTCACATGTGTGACCGGTTCTTCGTCATTATGAAGATGCACGAGGGCGGTGTTTGTTATCGATATTGTACCTGAGTTGTGTGGGAGCGTGGTTGGATTTGCGGGCTGTAATTGTATCCTTGCGCCCGAGTGATGTGGTTGTGTTATGAATGTGCCTGTGTGATGCGTCTATTGTCTCAAGCATCTATACCTACACCATGCAACTTACTCACCGTGTTCCTAATAAAAGTCTGCCTCTGTCAAGCCAAAAATGCTTGTGTTGTGTATATTATTTATATCAGTATTATATAGTCACTTTTATGACATAATTTCATGACTAGAAGCCCTCAAAAATATCCAAAGTTTTGATCCATGTCAAGATTCCCAGATAAAACCCCCATAGAGATTGTGCTAATTAATATTCACAAACTCATCGCTGTTTTCACTCAATGGGATTTCCCAAGAGCATGATACCGTACTCTTGAATGAACCTATTCATTTCCCTGGCGTGTGTCACTTGCATGACTTTCCAAATAAGGTAAAAATAAATATTCATGAAACACATACTTGGCCTATTAAGCGATCCAGATTCTGATCAAAACAAAACCATTGTAGCAAGTCCAAACAAGTATGAAAGCACCTGTTTTGCGAAAAAAAATTGAATAGAAACACTGGACGGGCTGGCTGACTCTGATCTGTATGTAGAATGAAAATAAAATTCCTTTAAAGAGGGAAAGGTAAGTCAAGGGGAAAAAATCCACGTTAAAAAAGGTATTATGGTAAGGGATTAGTAGATGACTTTTTGTGATGAAAAAATCACATTTGACCAGCGTGTGAAGTTTCATCAGATTTTCACAGGATTTGTAGTTGGAGGCATAGGGGCCCCCCAACTTGGTCGTCAGGAGTGTGTCGCCGTTGAATTTTTTTTTATCTCGTTTGTTATCACTTTCAATGACAGCTGTGTTGTATCATTATTGTTAATATGAATGTTTTAATTTTATGTTATTACAGGGCCAGAAATAAACATAAGCCCTATTGGGTGTCTTGCTTGGTCTAGTTTCATATCATATACCTCACAGTTCATCTTAGCACAGTCTACAAATTGATACTTTATGTATTATTTATAGATTTCTTGTATTTCATATTTCTGTCTCGTTACGGATATGTTATGTGAATAAATTTGAACTTGACTTTGAACTTGAGTTTTTGCAAGTTGACTTTTGTGATATTGGGACACACTTAGCTGAGGCATACATGAACGATATATTTAACACAGAGTGAATTCGGGGTTCATATCCCCATACGTCTAGCCTTTTTTTTATCATTATCAATTGTGCTTCTTTTGTTCAAATGTCCATTATTGGACTATAATAAATAGTCCTATGATATCACGTAAGAGAATTTTGACCTTTGAATTTGACTGTGTACTTGCCAACACTCCTTCGAAGCCAAACGCAGAGGGGTGTGTGCGCTGAAAAGCCTTCTTAGATGCGATGTTGTTCAAGGTAGTTGGTTACTCTTCTTGGAATAATATGGTGGTTGGTAGGGATGTTGATAAGAGAGTATGGTAGGTCTATTCCATTCGTATATTGTCTTTGGAAAAAAGGATAGGTTTTGGAAACAGTCCTTCTTGGCTTGGTCTCAGGTATGATTTATTATTGGGTGGACGAGTTAGGACGGATGGCTGGTGTGAGAAACTTTCTCGAAGGAATGGAACTCGGTCGTATGATATTTTATAGAGAGGGGTCAGTCTTGCGCTTGTCTACGGAGTCTACTTATCCCGTCAGTTCAGACCCCAGCATGTTAGTCACGTGCTCTTCCTCTCGTAGTTTCTACAAGCAATCTGGCTGCCCGATGCTGAACCATTTCAATTTCTGTTTGAGTTCCAATTGGTATGTGGATCCCACACTGTACGTGAGTTTTAAGTTTGAGGGCCGGACCAAGGTTTTATAAGCCGTTGCTTAAGCTCCAGTTGGTGTTAATTGGTGTAGGTTCCGCATACAGGTTAAGTACTCTTTGGCTTTGAGACACTATGTGATTATGTGATAATCCCATTTAAGGCCTATTGTTAAATGTGTACCCCTAAGTACTGAAGTGATTGCAGTTTATTGAAAATGGTCTGTGTGTCAAGTTATAATGATGTGAGTTTCGGACCTGGCATGAGTGAATTTGAGGACATAGCATTTTTGGATCTGTTGAATTTCATTGCCCAAATGTCCTGCCAGGTGTACAATTTATCAAGGCGGCCTGTAAACAAGAAACCTCAGAGTTGTCGTGGATGGGACGTTACATAACACCAATCATCGGCAAAATTAAACGAACCTCTGATGAGATGTTATATGGCCCCCCCCTCGAGGTAGTTTATGTATGCCAGGAAATAATTAATGGGCCGAGTACGGTTTGCCTTGCGTTGCACGCCTGATCTAACGGACAACCACAATGGAATGCTCACCATCCACAACAACTCTCTGTTTCCGTTTAGTTAGAAATTAGATATCCAAGTGTGTGTCCTTCCTGTGATACCAAAACATGTCATCTTGTACAATAATATTTGTGAGGAGGTACACAATCGGAAAGCCTTGCGAAATCCATGAGATATATCAAACAGGGGGACATTTTTATCCAGGGATTTAGCAAGGTCATCGGTTGTTAAAATGAGTTGGATTCGCAGGAATGCTGTGATCTAAAACCATGTTGCCGAGTCTGTCAAAATTTTGTATTACTAAAGTGATGCATGATTTTAATATGTATCATGTAATATGTCAAATATCTTGCAATGATAGGAGTTAAGGACACAGGGCGACAATTAGCTGCAGTGGCTCGGTCGCCCTTTTTAAATATTGGGCTGAGGTTGGCGGTTGTATAAGCCAATTCTGCAGGCAAAGTCACCGGGCAATTGAAAGGACTGATAAAAATATGAGTCAGGGTTGGTGACAGTTCTGTAGCATAGGATCTTAGCATTTTTGCGTTCACAACAATCCGGGCCGAAGATTTGTTTTCATCAGTTCTTGCAACAATTTTAACACCACATCTGGGCGATTAACAAAGTCGGCATTTGGGGATACTTGTTGAGGCGGGCGTGGGAAAGTTTGCATTGGTTTGTTCGTTGGTGAACACAGATTCAAATTGGCTATTCAAAATTTCTGTGCGTTGTTCTTCTATTCAGAAATTAATTCACCCATGGCCATTTCTGAGAGCTGGAATACCCAAAACTATCTTTCCAAAGTTTTTAACAAAATTCCAGATTGTTGGGTGATTCAAGGCAGAGAAGTACCCATTTCCAGTATGAGTTCTTTGTTCTTTTTGAACAGCCTTTCTCATGTTTTGAATTTTTGTTATCAATCTCTGAACAAGTAGATCTTGCACGCTTAAATGCTCTTTGCTTTTTCCTAAGTAACCTTTTGATCCTGTGAGAGATCCATGGAGTGGCATTTTTCTTAGAGGAATGTTTGAAAGGGATATGCTTATCCATACTACTAAAGATCCCATTTTGAAAGGTATCCCAATCTTCTTCAGCACTTGAGGTGCAATTGCTGGTAATTTTGTTACTCAGGTCTGACAGGTCTTTTTTCAGGCCCTCTACGTTAGCTTTAATCATATCAGAATCTAGCGTGTTTGCCGTTGCTTAACGCCCTACTAGTTTTTTATGGCTTGTTGAATTGCTCTGAAATTTGGTGTCGTGCAAGCTATTATGTTATGCCAGAAACGCATGTTACGGATTTTGATTTGGTTGTGTCTTTATGTCTTTTTTTAAGGTATTTTGTTGCGATAATCCGATTTTCCTAGTATAAAATTCGCATGTGTGACCGGTACTTCGTCATTATGAAGATGCGAGAGGGCGGTGTGAGCGTGGTTGGATTTGCGGGCTATAATTGTAACCTTGCGATCGAGTGATGTGTTATGAATATGCCTGTGTGATGCATCTGTATTTGTCAAGGTTCTACCTACACCATGAAACTTACTCACCGTGTTCTTAATAAAAGTCTGTATCTGTCGATCCAAAAATACTTGTAATGTGTATATTATTTATATCAGTATAATATAGCCATGACATAATTTCATGATTAGAAGCCATCAGAATATCCAAAGTTTTGATCCCCACGATAAAACCAGGAGCATACCTCCTTGATAAAATCTATATTACCTCTATGATAAAACATAGAGATTGTGCTAATTAAATATTCATGAGCTCATCGCATGTTTACATTCACTGGGAATTCCCAAGAGCGTAAACTTACTCACCGTGTTCTTAATAAAAGTCTGCCTCTGTCGATCCAAAAATGCTTGTGTTGTGTATATTATATCAGTATAATATAGTCATGACATATTTTCATGATTAGAAGCCATCAGAATATCCAAAGTTTTGATCCCTACGATAAAACCAAGGAGCCTACCTCCTTGATAAAACATAGAGATTGTGCTAATTAAATATTCATGATCTCATCGCTGTTTACATACATTGGGAATTCCCAAGAGCGTGAGACACGGTCTCATGAATGAACCTATTCATTTCCCTGACGCGTGATGATTGCGTGACTTTCCAAATAAGGTTAAAAAAACTAAATATTCATTACGACAAGCGATCCAGATATCAATGAACCACAACAAATATAACGTCATTGAAAGCCCCTTTACGACCAATCGGAAAATACGTAGGCATTGAACTCGGTTCAAGCGTTTCAGTTACACCAATAGAACACTGCCGTGTCACGTGTCGTCAGTCTTGATGCCATGAAGGCCCAGCCGCATAAAGGGGGTGGACATCAGAATGTTATTCACAAAAGGGGCCGAAATCGCAATAACGTATAGTTAATATCCCTGTTCTACCATGAAGTTATTATGGTTACTATTATTAACTTCATGGTATGCTTACTATATTAATGGCTATTTTACGAGAAGTGAGGTTCGGATGAAGATAAGAAGTACAAAGGTTGTTCTGTTTGGTATCTTATAAGGTGGGCCTTGGGTGTTCCTAATTTTGCATTTATACATTGTGCGTACGGCATGGGTCATTGGCCATAACAATCAGGCTGTGGTCCGTGATAGGTGATAGACACCGCAAGGCTTTAAATTAAAGAACACTGACGACTATTCCATACTCTGTTTCAAGCATGGCAAAAATTTTCGAACAGAAATTTTAATTTGTATAATAATGCAGAGTATACGCGTTTAGAAGGAATCAAGACGGCCCTGACGTCTGTGTGATCTTGTGGTGCAAATGTTAACCTAAATGCTTAACCTAAAACATTAGGGCAATGAACCGGCATTATTGCACGCTGTTTCCACATAGGCCACATGCACAATGTCGGGTGGATGGATTGGTCCAAATTATGCCTACTGACCGTAAAGTGAGTATAGACACAATGTTTGTGCTGAAAATGATAGATAGGGTGTGTTAGAATAAGAATCTGACGGGTGCCACTTGGGCATCCTGGCATTTTGAGAATCCAAGATGGCGTCGCCATTAAATGCATAATTATATATTCAACCCTCTATTATCAAACTATGGAGTTACTAACTTTAGGATCCAATGAACTAGAGTATGGCACTGTAACATTAAGTCATACTTCAAATTCAAAATGGAAGCCAAATCTAATCAATTTAAAACATGCCCTATAACAGCAAATACCTGCGAAAAAAATAAAAATGAAGTATTAGATTATGTTGTTAGATTAACAATAAATGTATCTATGCTACTTTTAAAGTTGTAACATCACGTCAATCAATATGGCAGCCAAAAACGTGAATATATTCAAACAACACTGGACACAAATTTCTAAATTCCTTCAAGTATAAATTATTGTTGTCAATGAAACAATTAGAAAGTAACTATGATCTAACCAAGTGTACCAGTCTCCCGTGGTAATAAATGTCTCAAATTATAAATTGAGTGCGCAAATATATGTGAAAACAAAGGTAATTCCTATGGTATTTTGAAAAACTTGCACCATATTGGTTTATTTCGATTGGTTGGCGCATTTAAAACAATTGAAATGTATGTTGTACATAGGTAAGGATCAAAGGTACACTTTTAATGCATTGGCCATTGATTCGATTTGACGGACTGCTAATACTTATAAATTTATGTCAAGGATTTTTTGGGATGTTCACGTTTTTGGCTGCCGTATTGATTGACGCCATGTACAATTTTAAAAGTATCAGAAATATATTTATTGTGTTTAATAACATAACCATAAGTAGTTCAAGTCTATTTTTATCGCAGGTATTGCTGTTATAGGCATATTTTAAAAATTATTGGAATTTGGCTTCCATTTGAATTTGCGTATGATTAATGTACAAGTGCCATACCACTGTTCCATTGGATCAGTTATAGTTAGTATATCTAGTAACTCCATAGTTGATAATATAGGGTTGAATATATAATTATCATTAGGCGAACGCCATCTTGGATTTCTCAAATGCCCAAGGATGCCCAGGGGGCAACGGCAGCAATTCTTATTCTACACACCTAATCTTAATTTTGCAAAAAACAAATGCATATATACTCAACTGTATACGGTCAAATGAAGGTGTCTACCTGCCAACTACCCAAATTTAAATGTCACTTGCATTGTTAATGGTCCTGGGTAGTGCCCCAGAGTCTTTCCGCGAGATGGGGTCGCGAGTAGAGGTAGTTTCCCAAAAATGGTCAGAATTATTATAAAATTGCTTGGTGTATCCACGTCGATCGATTTATGACCACTTAAATAAAATGGTACCTGGGTAGTGTCCCACATGTTGATGACCTCATGTGACCTTAAAATGTACAGGACTTTAACATTGTTGGGGTACCACATATGCGATCGATTTTCATGACACTTGGATGAATAGTCCTTGGGTAGTGACTCCATGTTGGTGAACCTCATTTGACCTTTGTTGGAAACTTCATGTTGACCTTAAATTGGGTCAGAATAATAAAATTGACTTGGATATCCACATTAAGAGTCGATCGTCGATTTTCATGACAACTTAGAGGCATTAGCCCCTTGGGTAGTGTCCCCACATGTTGGTGACCTCATGGTGACCTTTATGGACCTTCATGTGACCTTAAAATGGTCAGAATTATTAAAATTGCTTGGTGTATCCACATATGTTGATCGATTTTCATTACACTTAGTTACAATGGCCCTTGGGTAGTGTCCCACATGCTGATTTGACCTCATGTGGACCTTTGTGACCTAAGGACCTTACAATGGTCAAAATTATAAAATGCTTGGTGTATCGAGATATGTCGATCGATTTTCATGACACTTAGATACATTCCCCTTGGGAATTGACCCACATGTTGGTGACCTAATTTGACCTTGGAACTCAGTGACCTTTAATTAAATTGGTCAGAATTCATAAAATGCTTGGTATATCACATTAATGTCGATCGATTTCAGGACAATTAGATGCATTTAGCCCTGGATGGTCCACATGTTTGGTGACCTCATGTGACCTTAAAATGGTCAGAATATAAAATTCGCTGGTGTATCCACCCTATGCGTGATCAATTTTATGGATATTAGTTACAATGGCCCTGGGGTAGTGTCCCAAAATGGTCGAGTATAAAATGGCTTGGTGTAACCCCACAAATGCCGATTCGATTTCTTTGACACATTAGATTAAAAATGGCCCTGGGTTAGAGTCCCACAGTGAACCTCATGGGACCTTTGTGACTCATATGACCTGAAAATGTTCAGAATTTAACATTGCTGGGGTTATCCAATATTCAGATCGTATTTTCATGGACACTTGGATAACATTGGCCCTTGAGTAGGTGTTTACCATTTGTTGGTGGCCCTATGTGACTGGAAAAAATGGTCAGAATTATAAAATTGCTTGGTATCCACATATGTTGATCGATTTCATGACACTTAGTTACAATGACCCTCTGGGTGGTAGTGTCCCACATGTTGGTGACTCATTAAATTTGTGGACCTCATTTGAGCTTGGACATCATTGTTTGACCTTTGTGAATCATGGACCTTAAATTGGTCAGAATTATAAAATGACTTGGGTGATCCAAAAATGGTGATCATTTCTTTGACACTAAGGTAAGGACATGTTTGGTGACCTCATTGTGTCAGGTACACATGTGGACCTTAAATGATTAGAATTATAACATTGCTTGGTGTATCCAAATATTAGTGGATTTTCATGACACTTGTACATCGACCCGTGGGTAGTGTCCCACATTGTGGTGACCTCATTTGACTTGTGACATAATTTGACATTTGTGACCTCATGGTGACCTTAAATTGAGACAACCAATTATAAAATTGATTGGTGTATCACAAATGTGGATCGATTCCTTGAACACTTAGATTAAAATGGCCGTAGACAAGAAGTCCCACATTTTGGGGACCTCAATGTGACCCCAGGTTCAATGGGTAGGTAATCCATATTCCTCGGTGGTAGCTGTGTGGTAACCACCATGAAGATATGGATGGTGTAGAAAATGTCATCAAATAATTATTAACTACGTTACGTCAGCTTCTTAGAGGTCCAATAAACTGATTCACTGATAGCCTGTCATGTTATGAGCGACACATTAGCTTTAAAATAGCGCTATTAATAGGGGCCACTGCACATTGATGCTATGGTAGTTACGAAAGCGGTCAGGAGACCGTTATTTAAACCTAATGAATATTCGTCAGAACGTTATTTTGTCAGAAAAGTGGTTATCTGGACACTTCCGGAGAAAAATAATGGTCTAAATATTATACTTAAACAAAAAAACACAGAAATATATTCTAAAATTTTACTGATAATTATATAAAAAGAGATTATTTCTTGTCTCGACGTATATATAGTTTAAAAAATATAGTGTGAGAGGCTTTCCAATATGCCGCTCCTGTTTGTGGAATAATCTCCCTGCTCATATCAGATCTGCACACTCAGTCAATCATTTTAAGTGTCTCCTGAAAATGCATCTTTTTTAAAAATACTTTTGGCAGAGTTATAATTTGTTCATGTTGTATAACTTTGACTAAAAAGTTTGGAATCCTTATTGGGCTTTTGAGCATTTGTTTGTGTTTTTTTTTTTTTTTTAAACAAAATTAAGCTGTATTTAGAGTGTTTGGCCTTTATAGTGTGATATATATATATATATTATAGTATATATCGGTAATATAATATATATATATATATATATATATATATTATTTATATTTTACTAGATTGAACCATAAGGGCGAAAACTTTAATTATTCATTAGTTATAATGAGCCCTTCTTAGATGCTAATTAAATTATATTCATGTTTTTTGGTAGCTAATGAGATTATCTCTCATTTGCCATGATTAAATTAATATTCATATTTGGACGGAATAAAGCGCAAACAAAGGATAACGGTAAGGCGAAAACAAAATTTCGCACTTAAAGTCAAACTCTATGTTTATAAGAAAATTAGCCCTAGGTAGGATTATAGTGATATATAATATATATATATCTTATAGGTAACTGCTGCTGTTGTTTAATGAATTCTTTTTATGCGGTTAATTAGTATTGTATTGTAAATTTACTGTTTTTATATTATTGTAAAGCGCATTGAGATTTTAATATGTAATGGGGGCTAATAAGAAAAAATAGATTATTTATTTAATTAAAACACACCGGTTATGAAAAATAAGGGAGTTGTTGATTAAGGTCTGGCTTGCCTGTTTTACTCCGACCAAGCGGCGAGCCTAAAGGCGAGCCGCTAGGTCGGGGTCTAACAGGCTCACCAGACCTTAACAAAAACACCATTATTTTCCATAACGGTGTGCTTCTCATCCTTTATCTTATTACTTACATTTATGATTTTTAAAGGAAAAACTAAAAAAAATAAAAACATTAAAATACAACATTACTACAACTTATTCGGGAAAACACCAAAATCAAACGCGTATACTTACTCACCACAGGATTGACCACTGCAGACTCACCAAACAGAATGGAAAAAGCAATTCCGGAGCTATTTTGCATGACGACGGACGTAAAAGTATATTACCAGGATCGGCACCACAAACCACCAAATGATACAATAAATTTTGTTTCTACATATATAAAGCCCTTTAAAAAAAATCTTTAGCAGCAGCTCATTACCCCCCAAAATGTAAAGATTCCCCCACATTCAGCAAACATTGTCCCAAATAACTTATCTTCTTAAATTTTACCTCTGTCACCTAAAGGACTTAAATTTTTCATTTTTTTCCCCAAAAATGTTCACCAATGCCATTGCACTATTTCAATTCATATACAAAATTAGAACATTGTTATCGTTGACATATTACATGTCATGGCACCAATATTTACTCGTAATCACATTTTATTAAGAACTTGTTGCAATTGCAATGCTATCAATACTCTAAAATGAATATCTGAGATCAAAGGTCACATTGCCTCTAGGTAAAAGGTCACACACGGGGGAAATGCATAGTACAAACTAAAATGAGATCTGTCTGTTTGTCCGACTATGCGTTTTTACACCATTTGACATATGGAGCTGATGTTTGGCATGGCAGGTGGAAAACAACAGCCTGAGGTTGATTATCAGGGTTTCAGGGTGACCCAAAAAATCAACAAGTCATCTACTGGTCAATTTGCTTTCTTCAAAGCCGTGTAACCACTAAATTTGGCCAAAGGAACGCTACATGAGCAAAGAAACAAGTTGAGGTCAAAGGTTATGCCCAAGACAAAGGTCGCTTTTAAATTGGCAGAAAACCAAGGCAAAACAAAGTTGTGTAACAAGAAAGCCGGGGTGACCACATATTACATCCTATACTTAACTGCAGATCATTTGTGCAACCATAAAACAAACTGTTCTACTGTAAATAATTTGCAATAAGCTAATGCAATTTCAACAATTTCAACCCTGTTACTATATTCTTCTTCGTATATGTCCAAAACCACTGTGGTTCCTCAAATATGATCCAGCAAAAGATGGGTATACAACTCTTGGGCTTTGCTTTACTGAATTATGCAAGGTCATTGTTTGTGCATTGTGCTCCAGCAATGGGAGACAACGAGTTGTTCCATTGTTGTGGTGCTGTTCCACAACCACAGGAAGTATCCTGATTGCTTCCAGATCGCCCCACTATTTGCAGGAAAACCTTAGATTGGCCAGTTCTGGTTTCTTCTTATCCAATCTGTGAGCATCGCATTCAGCCCATGAGGTAGTCAGTTCCAGGTGGAGATGCTCACCAAGTTCAATACGATAGATGTTATTGGTTGATGCAAGTCTTTCTTTCACACCCAGGCCCGACTCTCTTGACCTTCCTTGAGATGTTTCAAGAGGTGGGACTTAGATTACTTATTTAGGAAACTCTCTCTGGATTTAAGGCGGTTGGCAACAGGTATCCTGTCCAGACATAGGGTTGCTTCAATTAGATACTTGGCAGCTACGCTCGTTGCATGCTCGCTACGCTACGACGGCTGTTGGTGGAGCAATTCCTGTTAGGATGTACAAGTTTTCGTTGGTGTTGGACGGGGCATCCTGTGATAAGGCGGCCCAGGAGGCATTTAAGCTGGTGGTGGATCAAAGATTCTTGGCATGGGTTGATATTTCCCATACAGCGGCAGGCATACTATGCACATGAGTAGCACAGGGCAAGCGCCGTCGATCTTAGGGGGTATGTGGGCGAACACACCATCTTGTGCCATGAGTTTGTTAAGATGTTATTGCGTGGAACATACTTCCTTTCATCTCTTCGATGTGGGTCTTATAAGAGACAGCTGCGGGTCCAACGGTAACTCCTAGTAGACAAGGGTTATCACCGTGCTCCAGGGGTGTTCCAGACCAGGTACAATTTAAGCTGATGTTTGGCTTCACGGTGCGTTTTGGGTAGATGGAAAAAGCACCACCTGTGTATTAGATGGTTTGTACGTAGGTGGGTTTTCATCATAAATAAGGAGTGAGTTCATCCAAAGCTTTGGAGAGTCTCTCTTAAACAAATGTGAAGTCGGCATCTTGTGCGCTAATTCCAAGATCGTCTGCTTAAATAAAACGGCAGGGTCCTGCAATCCTAGGTGGTCGTTGGATAGATGTTGAAAAGGAGAGGTGCAAGCACACTCCCTTGTGGTAGACCATTTTCGAGCCTCCGCCATCGGCTCTTCTTTGTCCTAGCTGAACAAAGACACATCCTGTTTGCCAGAAATCCTCGGATAAGATCAGTCAAACGAATGTCCTTGGTAATTTCCAGGATTTTAAGGTAGGGAATCTGTGATTAACAGGTCGTACGCTGTGACTAAGGTCGACGAAAACACAGCTTCGGTTACCATTCCCTTCTCGAAACCAGCCTCAATGTGTTGAGTTAGGTTGAGTACTTGGCTTGTTGTTGATTTGCCTGGTCGGAAACCTGCTTGTTCTGG
Organism: Ophioderma brevispina; assembly: GCA_023653785.1. NCBI lineage: Eukaryota > Metazoa > Echinodermata > Ophiuroidea > Amphilepidida > Ophiodermatidae > Ophioderma > Ophioderma brevispina. The sequence continues at coordinate 14,219 of JAMKCH010029391.1, forward strand.
TATGAGGTGTTCGTCTATCACAGGTGCGATACGATTGAGCAGGAGACGTTCAAAGAGCTTGTAGGTATGGCTGAGGAGTGATATAGGTCTGTAGCTCTTGAGATTGGATGGATCTTTCCCAGGCTTTAGTAGTGCCATAACATGTGCTTTCCTCCAGATCTTTGGGAACCTGTGGGAAATAAGGCAGCAATTGTAGAGCTCAAGAAGCCATTCCTTTGCTACTGGGCCAAGATTTTTTAGCTGCTCAGTAGAGATGTTATCAAGGCCTACTGCTTTTCCTGGTTGAAGTTTAGCAATACCGGATTCCAATTCGTCCATGTTGAAGGGGCGAGTGAAACCAGAGTCACCACTATACCTCTTATGGTCTAGTTTGATCTTCTTGGGTTTCTTGATGCACTTGCCTTTAAAAGCAGTTGGTGGGCAACTTGGTTGGGTGTGACATTTGGCTGCTGTGGAGGTTCTGTTGGATCCCCTCGGAGCTTTCGGATGGTAGACCATGCTTTCTTGATGTTATGGGTCATATCAGTGGATTCAATTAAAGTATGCCAGGTTTTGATCTTTTCCTGGGAGATCCTCTCCGAAACTTCCTCACCTTTAGCAGTTGTTTCAGCCAAAAAAGGATCAGCTTCAAACATGGTGATCAATATACTGTTGATATTCTCTAGCACATTCCTTGGAAAGGCCTGGTATATATTCCATCCTACAGCCTCTGGGTATGAATCTCCGCGCAGTCTTGTTCACTAGTTGGGCAAATTTGTCATAGTTATAGGGTTTTGGAGCAATCCTCTTCATGTTCTGATCCAGGTCATCAGTGAATCCTTGCCAGTCTGCTTTCCTGTAGTTAAAGCAGCGCTTAAAAGGCACTTTGTTTGGTCTTGCTGCAGCATTGACTTGGATACCGATTGGTCGATGTTGAGTTTGTGGAACAGGATCCAGAACAATCTTGTTACACAGGTTAGAGATGTTTTTGCTAACAATAGCTAGATCAGGGTTGTAACCTCTCTTCCAACAGGCACTATGAAATGATGGCGGCAGCTTGGAGTCGTGAAGGAGACGTAGATGTTGACTGTCTATCCATTCTTCAAAAGCTTGTCCATCTTTGTTAGTTTCATTGTAGCCCCATTGGGTACTATGGCTGTTGAAGTCGCCAATGAAGAAGTGAGGTTTGGTGGAATTCCCAGGGTTGAGTTGAGGGTGCTTGAAGTCTACTGATGGAGGTTGTAGACGGATGTAACTATGACAGAGCTAAGCTCAATGGTGAGGGCTTCGATGTTGTTGTCATCAGACATTGAGTTTGCTTCTACTGTGGTGCCTGCTCTCACAAATATAGCACTTCCGTATTGTCGATGTGGTCTCTCCGTGGCAAGGACCATTCCTGGTATGGTTGGGCAGTGGTTATTGATTCCTCTGTGGGTTTCCTGCAGACATAGGACATCGCATTGGAGATTGTTACACAAATCACAATGAAATAAGCCATCTTTTTGGTCCCCCACCAACTTTTGTTGGCGAAGGGGGACTATAGAAATGGTAGCCGTCCGTGTGTGTGTGTGCGTCCCACGCGATATCTTTGGAACTAAGCAAGTGTGGAAGTCCATCTTTGCAACATAGATGTATCTCAAGTAGGCGGTGGGTGGGGTACAAAGTGGGTCATGTGACAAGGGTCAAAGGTCAAATGTGGTCAAATATGGGCAAAAATAGGGCTAAATAGCTATAATAAACGTTGTCAACACGATATCTTTTGATTGGAGCAAGTATGGGTGTCCATCTACGCACCATAGATGTCACTCAAGTAGGCTGCGGATGAGTTCAGAGGAGGGTCATGTGGCATTGGTCAAAGGTCAAATGGGGTCAAAATACCAACTGCAAAAATGGAGTTAAAAAATTGCTATGAACCTTATCTGTTGGTGGTAGGATGATGTAAATTGGTGGGTGTGGTCATCATTCAGTGCCGGAAATTTTGAAGAGGTCTTTCAAGGTCATCGAGGTCCATCCAAGGTTCAATCACTTAACTGTGTAGGGGATGAAAATTGTGGGTGTGGTCAACATTCAGTACTAAAAATTTGGAAGGTCATTTCAAGGTCAATCCGAGGTCATCCCAGTTCAAATCACTTAACAGTTGGTAGGAGGATGAAAATTGGTGTGTGGTCAACATCAGTACCAAAAATTGGAAGGTCCTTTCAATGTCATGAAGGGGTCATCCAGGTCAAATCACTAATAATGTGGTAGAGGATGAACTTAGTGGGTTAGTGGTTCAACATTCAGTCCAGAAATTTTTTAGTAATGGTCATTTCAAAGTCATGTTGGGTCATTCAGGTAATCACTTAACATTTGGTAGGAGAATAAAATTGTGGGGTTGGTTCACATTCTAGTAACAAAAATTTTGACGGTCATTTCAAGGCCATGCGGGGTCATCCAAGCTCCAATCAACTTAACATGTGGTATATGCCAAAAATGTTGGTAGTCTTTCAAGATTATTCAGTCAAATCTTTGCACAATGTGTATTGTCATGACACCTAGTGAATGTGTCAACATTCATTGCCAAAATTTTTGAAGGTCATGTGGTGGTCATTCAAGGTCAAATCACTAATCATGTGGTAGGATGATTAAACTTGGTGGGTGTGGTCAACAGTTCAGTGCCGAAAATTTTGAAGGTCATGTCAATGGAAGAGCAACAGTCGTTCAAGAACCACTTTATCACAATCTTCCCTGAGATCTTAAAATTGTTACCTAGCCGTGTGCGAAGCACGGCTAGGTCCTGTATTTTAGAGATTTCTTCCGATTCTTCTTACCTAGCCGTGTGCGAAGCACGGCTAGGTCCTGTATTTTAGAGATTTCTTCCGATTCTTCTTCTTCTTCTTCTTTCCGACCCAACTTCAAAATGCTACTAGTGCCAAACGGTTTATCCGATTGCAACGAAAATTGGTCAGAAGAACCACTGACCCAAGGTCCCTATAGGGTGTACACAGATTTGGGTCAAAGGTCACGTGGGCCAATTAAAGGGGCATTCTTTGAAAATCAACGGAACTCTATAAAAGCCTTCTTCTGCCACAGAATAAGTGCTATGATCACCTGATGTTGTCAGAAGAACCACTGACCCAAGACCCCTATAGGGTGTACGCAGATTGGGGTCAACGGTCATGTGGGCCGATTAAAGGGGCATTCGTCGGAACTCTATAAATTCCTTCTTGTTCCACAAATCAATTGCTATAATCACAAGACTTGTTCGGAAGAACCGCTGACCCAAGGCCCCTATGGGGTGTACACAGAAGTTTGATCGAAGGTCATTAAGGGGTCATTAAAGGGACACTTCCGGTCTGAATGTGAAAAATCTTCAAAAATTCATATTTGCTATATGCAAAGTAGCATGGTCACGTGACTCATGCATATGACGCAGCTTGAGACCCTTCACCAAAGTTGTGCTCAACATGGGGGTCAAAGGTCATTAAAGGGGAACTTCCGGTCTTAATGTGAAAAATCTTCAAAAATTAATATCTGTCATTTGCAAGGTACCATGGTCACGTGACTCATGCATACGAAGCAGCTTCAGATTCTTCACAAAATTTGTGTTCGGCATGGGGGTCAAAGGTCATTGTATCCCCACGGCTAGGTTCGTGCTCTTTGAGCACAATTTTTCTCTAGTTCTTCTTCTTCTTTTTTCCAACCCAACTTCAAAATGCTACTAGTGCCAAACGGTTTATCCGATTGCCACGAAAATTGGTCAGAAGAACCACTGACCCAATGTCCATATAGGGTGTACACAGATTTGGGTCAAAGGTCACGT
>JAMKCH010029392.1:0-37396 GCA_023653785.1 Ophioderma brevispina
AAAAATCGATTGTACCGATTCAAAATGGCCGTCCAAAAACCGACGGCCATTTATAACGCGCACAAATTTCCCCCGCCGAAAAATGGAAAAAGTGGCTCATAATAGGACAACATAAATACATTTACATTGCTGAAATACAAATTTTAAAAATTTAAGGGAGAAAACAAGTTGTGATTAGTGACACATAGTGCTTATTTATGCTAATTAGCATAAAAACGCCATGGCCGATTTTTTTCACCAAAATATGCCCAACTGATATTTAGGCAATTGCATAAAATTTTGGTTAAAAAGGTTTTAGCCCACAAAAAAAAAATGTCGGGTCCACATGGACCCCTCTCACTTTACTTATACACTTTCCGCCTTGCTAAAACCCCCTTTTTTGGTACCATATTATATTGTCAATTGGCATTTTACGCTCCTTTATCATGCAAAAACTAACATCAACCGGGGTATATATAGGTAAGGTACAGGGTGATCCCAAAGTGATGGATAGAGGGGGGTGGCAACCCCCTTTCGGGAGAGAAGTATCAACATGCCTAGTACGATACAGGAATATGACAGGCACTTGATTTTGGTACCAATGGATAGCTATGGTCCTCCTCTTTCGAAAATGAGTACCAACATGCCTAACATTACGTCAAAATGACATAAGTTCGTGTCAGCAACACTGTCAATTTCCATAGACACACAGTAAAGGGGAAAATTTAATTTTTCACCAACAAAGTTAGGAATATCCGATTTTCATACAGGTTTTTTCTGAACTTGATGGGAAATGACTAGTGGTATGTTCTCAGATTGTTTAAGTGCTATAATGTTTCTGAGTCAGTAAAATGCGAAATATCAATTTTCCACACTATATCCAGTATTTTCATATACTCTCAACTCGTGCCATCATAGTGACGTCATTATGAGATGTTGGTACATATTTTGATACCAATGCAAAGAAAAAAACTCTAAGCTATTCTGTGGGGCTTAATTTTTAGGAATCGGATGTTCAGTAAAGAAGATCACAGGAGACCCCTCCTTTTCAGGTAGACCTAGGGTAACAGGCATAGTATATATTGAATAGCACGTGGCTGACATGATATCGTGTGCTTCCGTCTTTGGTGTCCGTCTGACCGATTATTGGTCTGGGGTTATCTCCACATTTTTCCTGGCCTCGCATCGCCTTCTACTTGGTGTAGGTATAAGAGCGCTCTTTTTAAAGAACAACTATAGGTAGTTGTATACCCGACGTCAAGGGTGGGAGAGGTGTGACTTCTTCCTGGCATGGTCTTTAAACACTCGAGGTGTATTTTGTCATAACACCGAAGTGCCTGGCGTTCTATGCTACCCAAAATTTGTTTTTAGATGATTTCTCACTCGTTCAAAGATTTTTGAACCGATTTTTGGTAATTGCCTAACTTACTAATGCGCTTCTTTTCATCAAAATTACTAAAATTAGATCATTAGTTTGGGTCCCTATACCCCATCCCGGCACCAGTGGGAGTGTGTTTTTAAATATATAAACAAACCCTGCTGCCAGAAATATTTTTTTGCTTATGTACAGTAATATGCATGAAATAAAATTATATAATCAGCAAAAAAAAATAATTAACCCTTTATGTGCTGAAAAGAAGCAATTTCATCATTGCACAACTGTACGCATTTACTGTCACAGCTACTGCCCCACAAAAAATACAACACAATACAAAATGATAATGCTTGTGCTAAAATGTAAATTGGTCCATCTAGAGTAGATTTAAACATCAAAACGATTTCAAAGCAGGCTGGTGAAACGTGTTGATGCATTTCGAAAACAATGATTTGCCCCTAATTTCCAGAGGATAAACCTGATAATTTTGACGATATAAACAACAACAATAATTTGAATTTGCCAAATAGTTCAAAGCGCTATATGAGACATATTTGAGAATTTTATGGTTCTCCATGGTACATTTCATATTTTCACCCACATCTCGGTCAAACATCCTGATTCCTTATGATAGACGACTCATTTTGAAATACCCGGAATACCTTTCATCTAAATCGAAAAACTTTATATGGACTGATTCTCTTTAGATCCAAGATGGCCTCCCAACGGTCCATCCATTGGCCCAACATTTGATTGTGGTGACATCAAAATCTTTAAGAAGATGTACATGTCCCTAAAAAATTCAGGTTGAATTTAGTTGTAGGGGGGTGCATGGGAACACGTAATCTGCTAGACTAACCCATGGGGGACCTTCCATCATATCTATCGTACCGGTGTGAAAGTGAAAGTAACGATATTCCGGCGGGAGCAATAGTCCGGACTCCATAGACGATAACGGAATAAAGCGTGAAGCTTTAATGTGCAATGAAAGAGTCAACTGAATTGAGTGTCCTAATTCATACCGTTTGTAGCCGGACTATGATTGCGCCGAACTATAATTACTCCTACACCGTAACGTAAGTGAACTGTTGTTGGGCCTATCAAAACCAACAGGAAATTACCGTCCTCAAAATTGCACTCGTTTAATGATAAAATTCTTCTCAATTATGGGTAATTAGCATTAAGTTGTTCATTAATATTGAGAATATGTGATTGGCTTATATAGGAACAGGAATCATGTTTATCTAACATTTGAAGACACAATATGCATGCAATGTTGGATAACAATCAGTGAGGCTAGGACACGGGGCCACACCCACTTTGGACTTGCCGGGTGAACGAGTAGGTAAGCGCGTTAAGACCCCTATTGTCCGCATAGGTTCCTCCAAAAGAACCCATATTTTTGAACGAACCCACCAGGCCTCCCATATTTTTGAAAAGTACCACGTTAACCAAAGATCCTTTTCTGGTCCCTTTTAGCAAAAATTTTGCCAAAATTTCAACCCAAAGAATTTTTTTTTTTGTTTTAATTTTAGCAAATTACCACCCGAAACCACTGTTTTGTGACAAATTTGGCTCGGCAGATTAGCCACAAAGACCCCATGGTGGCATTCCTCTGTCTCGAAGGTCCATTGTTTGGAAGCGCAGCCTTGCACACATATCCATTTTAATATGTGAGTGCACCCTCGGGGGGGGGGGCTAGCCACTATCGCGCTATTTCTTTTTAGTCTAACCAAGCCTAACGCGAAATACCTCGTAGCCACGGCAACGTTCAATGGTCGTTTAATTGTATCAAAAATTGAATTTGTAAGTAAGGCCTTAGCCAGGAATTTATTTGGGATTGGGGGTGTGCGGATTTGCCAGAATGGACCTTTTGATAGGGGCACAATTTCGATTGGCTCGTTGCGCTCGCCGGTTTGCCCAATTTGTTTTACCGTCGCTGCATAAATTGAAGAAAGAGCTGGTGGGGGGGGGGGCGGGGGGAAGGAATGGACATCGGCGTTGACAACAAAAAGAGTATAATAATAGTAATAATCGTTACTGGTTATTCCATTCAATATTAATGCAGCAAAAACCTTGAAAACGACAGCTTTAGATTAGACGCAGCAAGCATTAACATGCCAAAGGCGGACCTTCATTCATGATAAATGATATTTTTTTTATATCAATTGAAATGTCATTTGGCAGGTTTGGGGGACGGTGCGTCCAGGGGGCCGCCCGAGAGAAGAAAAATTGCGGGACCGGGGGGAAATGGAGTTACGGGCCCCCTTTTAACAACTTCGTTTTCCAGAACCCCATAGGGAAAAGGGAAGTTTGACGTGCAGTTGCTGCGATGCGAAGCGCCATGACGCGGCGCGGGGGTGGGGTGTGGGAGCGTTATAAGTAGTTCTTCGATAGCAATGGGTGTTTTTTTAATTATCCTATTTGTGATGGAGAAGGAGCAGGGGGGGGTGCGGAGGAAGCCTTGCAATGTTTCACTTTTCAAAAACACATGTTCTCATGAAATTGATAGAAACAATATAGAGTTTGTACAGTGTTTCACTTTTAAGGGAGATGATAAAACGGTTTTTAAAAACGTAAAATATAGCTGAGGTTTGCTCTGTTAGTTTCGAATAATAATATAAAAAGTGGTGATGCGAGAGTTAATAATGAAGCGGCCCGGGGTGGGTGCAGGCACTAAGCGCGGAAACCCTTGTCATGTTCACTTTTCGAAAACACATTTGCCCATGTTATTTTGATGGAAACAATTTGAAAATTGGTATGTAGTCCACTTTATAATTTTCCATGACCATCCTTTTTATAAAACAATAATCTAATGTTTTTGTTTAATTTACTCAAACAGAGAGGCCCTGCACTAAATTTATTTACCGCGTTTTAAGCGCGAAAAAAAATGGGGAAATTCGTGGGTTACAAGGTTATTTTCTCAACGTAGGTAGGTATCATTGTCGCAGGGGGGAAAAGAGGAAACGGGGCCCCCTGTATCCGCCAATGCATCTCTTTCTTCTCTTCTCTTCCCCTCTCTCATCCCCATCTCACTTTCTTTTTCCCTCTCTGGACTGTTGGCTCACAACCGCAAGGGCCTGAAATTTCTATTTTACGGGCCCTTAGGGGCCCGGGTCAAAATACCCCTTTGACCCCCCTCGTCGGTGGAGGCTACTGGGTACGTCGCCACCCCTGGCTATGCCTGATTGTAGTAAGCGTGCTGGCTAGTTATAAAAATGGGTTCAAGTATAACAAAACAACGCCTTTCTGTCAAATCGGTTGTAAGCAATGGGTATTTCATTAAGACTGGAGATAGAAAGGTTCCTGGTTTGAGTACTCGTTAAACCTTTCTTTGATTAATCAGGTTTAAACATTTTGTTAGAGAAGGAGGAATTTAGAATCAAACTATAAATAGGCGTCGTAACAAACACGTCTGGTTCAGATATGTGTTAATAGACTACGTAATTGTAATAATATCATTACATTTATGTGGCATTTTATACCTGTTTTTTTACACAACGGGCAAATTTATACTTACGCCTCCACTTTTTAAGTCGTAATAGATTGTGGTTATGTATTTTTCGTGGAATGTATAATCAGACGCGTAATGTAAGCAATTCGCGCACGGAATGAATATCGAGCAGTATGGAATGAACTGCGTGAATGTATAAAACTGGTAATGTAATAAAATTGCCGATAATGTAATAATATTTATTACCTACCAGCAAATTTTTACAATACCTGTTTTATTCCACAACACGGCAACATTATTACATTACGCGTCACTTTGTTGCATTATTACGCTTCATTTTTTACGCGAAAAATATGTGTTATGTTATTTTCGTGTGTAATGTAATTAATCGACGCGTAATGTAATAAAACGGGACTGTAATAATATTGCCTCGTAATGTAATATATTAGTATCAATAATAGTATGATAATACGCGCAATTTTTATCCGAAATTAAATAGAACCCGATTATAGTCGAAAAATTAATAAAGGTCTTCATTCCGACAAATAGGAGTAGGTCCGCTTTACAGACCTTTTTCACATTGGGTTTGGGTACAGGAGCATTTCCATATTAGGACTAGTGGACCTTGTTAATAATCGGAATATAGCTGACTTTGTTGCATATTTGGAAACAAAAAACCCAGTAGCGTAACCAGATTCTTTGCAAAGGGGAGGGGGGGGGGGGGAGAGAAAGGGTGCCGAGGCATTTTTTGAGGGGGTGGTGGGTGATTTGGGCTTCCATAAGACCTGTACAAAAAGTCAGTTAAATTGGGGGGCTGGCGGGGGGAGGGGGGGGCGCTTTGAGCAGGGGGCTCCGCCCGCCCATGGTGATTGTCCCTATTTCGAGCCATTTTCCCACCTGCCTCCCCACACAACGGTTGGATAAGTCACTTGCAAAGCAAACCATAATACCAGGGGTACATCTGGGCGCCATGCCCTCCCCCAGCCATTGCAGACCAAGGAAAGGAAAACACCGCTATTAAGAATTATAAGCTAGGTTAAGACATCGTGAGATATGTTGCACAACCTTAGCTTAGCAAGGCAAAGTGATGGAAATGTTCGCCAATCATGAAATTAATAAGGGGTCTTTAAACTAATAAGCAGTCTTTTGATTCAGGCCACGAGTTGGCACTCTATTTTTTATAGTTAAAACATGAATAATGTGCTTGACTGGTTTTTGGTTGGTAAAAGGGGTTTTTTTGTCCAATTGGATGGAAAATGATGCTAATGAAATGCTAAATTCTCCCTCGCCTTTTTCATGTGTGGAATCTGTATGATTGGATTTTTTTTGTTATTTGTGTGTTTTGAGAAGATCAATAAATTGAGCCTTTGGGCTTTGAGAAATACAAAAAAAAGGCAAAGATGGGAAAAGACACTTGGCCAGTTTTAAGTAGACGGTACCCCAGTCTCGGCTCTGTATCTGGCTTAGAGCGCCTTGGTTAAAAGATAATGCAAAACTAAAATTGAGGACTTCTTACCACCCCCAAGATGGGACAGTCCTGTCACCAACTTGTCCACAGAAAGTGAATTGCACAGGCTCTGGAATTAACACGAGGTAGGGAGTATAGTAGGCACGCCGAGAGACGTACGAATCTGTTAGGGGAATAGGGAAACGCGTTCTCCATGGCCAGCAGTATCGATTCACAAGTAACGTGACCGCATTACCCTGCGCACACTCGCTTAATTTTGAATGTTAATCCGGGGACATGGAGAACGACCACAAAACAGGTGGTTCTGGTAGCATGGCACGCGACTTAGGTCTCATTTATCGATGACGCGACCGCAGCTAATTGAATAGCCCCTTTAATAAGTTTTGACTGCAGAATTATGCAGAATACAGTTTTCTTTTTTCGTGCTTTGTGATATCATTTATGCGGTGAATACATGTTTCTAGAACACCTATCAGAGTCAAGTATGGAAAATAAACAATAAGAATAAAATAAAAAAGACGGGGAAGGAGAAGCTGAGAAATCAGAAATGGTCCTTTGATTTCTCCTCGTTTTTTGTGTGTTGGTGGTTTGTTTGTGGTTGTTGTAGTATTTTCCTGTATGAGGATGGGCTGATCATTCTGAAAATAAATAGGTACAGCCCGCTGCGCCCAGGTAAAAGCCGTCGCGCCAGGGGGAAATTCTCTCCATCCAAGGTGTCAGACCACTGCCGAGCTGAAAACCGTTAAAAACCCATTTCTAAGGGTTAATTTTGCCGAAAAAGGTACCAACTAGTGCATCTCCACCATGTGTGACCTTCGACCTATGTGTGTGACCTTGACCCCACCGGGCACTACCACCTTGGAAGCGACGCGTATGTGTAGTCTGTTTAGACCCCCTTTCAGCCTCTCGTTGTCACCAAAAACACCCCATATTTGGGTTTTTTTTACATTTCAACCAATGACCCCATATTTTGTGCAAAATTTTACAACTGTCACCCAAAGACCCCTATTTTGGGGAAAAAAAATAAATCTCACCAAAGATCCCATTTTGGGAAAATTTTGATATTTTGTTACTCGGAAAACCCCCTATTTGGGGTAATTTGGCTATCTCTCACCCAAAGGACCTCTATTTTTTGCAGTCTCTGTCCACCGAATGCCCTTGGGTTTTTGGAAAGCACGGACCTAACACCCATATCCATTCTATGTGAGTGCACCCCCTCCACCCCGGGTATCAGCCCATATGTCAAAGTATAACGAAAATGCATAGCCGGACGCAGACAGGCAGATCTGTTTTAGCTAAATAGATATCTGGAGGATTTCGATACGAGCAATGATAAAATTGTCTTCATCAAGCTAAAATTAGAATGGAGATCTCTTATTCAATAGTGACAAAACTATCAAATAAAAAGTTTGATTTACCGTATAGTCGAAGAGATATGTCCAAATTATGGCCTTACCGTAAAGTTGAGTATAGATACACAATTTTTTGCTGTGAATAATGAAGATTTGGGTGTGTAGAATAAGATCTGCCGGGTGCCACTCGGGCATCATTGGGCATTTGAGAAATCCCCCTAGATGGCGTCGCCAGAAATTATAATTATATATTCAACCCTATATTTTCCAACTATGGAGTTACTAGATATACTATAGGATCCACTGAACAAGTGTTGGCACTTTTAACATTAAGTCATACTTCAAATTCAAAATGGAAGCCAAATCTAATGATTTTAAAATATTGGCCTATAACAGCAAATACCGCGATAAAAAAATAAACAATCAAGTACTTGATTATGTTGTTAGACACACTAAATGGAACTCTGATACTTTTAATGGTAACATGACGTCAATCCGGCGCTGATTTCTCTTCACGTATTTTTCGTCACTAGGATATTAGGAAACTGACCACGTTTAAGCTCGTTTCCACTGGTTTACATTTTATTCGTCTGGGTCCAGAAATAATGTATGACGTCTTTGTCCAAAGATATGATATATATATATAATCTATATATATATAGTATATATATATACGATATCTAGATTATATATATATATATATATATACATTGTAAAGAAATTTGCACAAAAAGAGAACGTAGCAGAGTATAATGTCCAAAATTAAAAACGATTTAATGGTAAGCGCAAGCTTTCGACCCATACGCCTTCATCAGGACGACCAACCTAGGAACGGTGAATCAGAGAAAATAAATGATAAGTAAAACTAAACAAGGATCCTACATGTTGAGGTACATGTGAAACGATAATAGCCGAATAGGCCTATATCATAGACGCCTCAGCTACCGCTAAAAAAAATCACAAACTAATACAATACGCGTATGAACACGGTGATGTATTGTTAATAAACTCATGATTCGCAATGTAATGGCAAAACACTGATAGGTGAATAAAATAGTTAAGATGCTCCAGTATGACAGGACGGATTTCTTGTGTGTGACGCAGGGAGGAAATGAACGTATGTATGGGTGACTGGCTATGTACGTTTTTGTCGTAAGGCGCACAACACTAAATCAATCCACATTGGGGCATGTAGAGTAGTCCGGTACAAATAACAAAACATGTGGAGAGATATTTTGGCAGTCCGTTGGGGACGCGTTTTAACAGGGAGCTAGCACACATTTGTAAACACATCTCAAGTACAAAAGGTTTTGAGTGATTAAATATGTTGACAGACTGAAGGGGACCCCTGAAACGTGAATCTTAAGTGCCGCAAGTGGTGCCTTAAGGAGAGGGGGCCAAAACAAAGTTTGTACAGGGGTCAAATTTGAAAATTGATCCAATCATGTTGAAAAGCACACTATGTTATGTGTCTAACCATAAGGATTCAGAAAAGGTATAGTTTGTAACATGTACAGCCTAAAGTTTCAGAGTTATAGGCTAAAAACAGCAAAAATCAATAAAAAGGGTCAATTTCAGTTGTACAGGGGTCAAATTTTAAAATTGCTCCGATTTGGATAAAAAATGGTGCAAATTATTGGTGGAGCTCATAGGATAAAATTAAGGAATAGTTTTGAGTGTCTTAGATGTGTTACAAATGTGTGCTAGCTCCAGGGCTATTTCCAGTGAGGGTGGTATATTATAATAAAAGTGAAAGAGTATAGCTTGATCATCGCTGAGATTATCACAAAATTTTGAAATTCGAATCTGTGTAGAAAGTAGGCCCTCGACTTCTGGTCCTGTCGAAAGCGGCTATGAGGCGTGCACGTCGACTCGAAATAGTGGTAGCGCTGTTCATATGCCTTTTTCTTAAAATCTATATTAGAATTGTATCAAAAATGCCAAATTCTTTGAAAGTTTCAGTTGTGTTCTATAGGGAAATGGTATCAAAACATTCAAAATATTGTCATGCGGGGTGCAAATCAGAGGGCGCAATGTGGTACATTTACGTGTATTTCAATGGAGCGTTTATTTAGTGGTGTGCGCCCTTTGAAGCGCTATTCGAATTTGTCAATTTTCACTATTATACTTCATCCTCTTCCGGTTTCGAATCACTTGGCGTTCTCCTCTTGCTTGGCGACCACCACCAGTTTTTAAAGACTAGAAACACCTTACTTCCAGTCTAAACCCCTGACCTATGACCTCTTCTTCTTACTGCGATGGCGACCGCCGCACCTTAAATAGTAAACAGGGAAAAAATTCTTTGTTTTTTTTTCAGTTTTAAGAAGTAGTAATTATGTCTTCCGATAAAGAAGAAGGTAAACAAGGGTCGGAAGTTAAAGGTAGCACAGGTAAGGAAGGTGATACGATACCCAAGGTACCTGAGGATCGCAAGTGTGAAAGTGTGACCAGTCATCAAGCCGGCCATGTGCATGACAAGTCGGATTCGCGCCTCCTTGATTTGGGTCACGATACTTCAGAGTCAGATCGAGCTTCACGCCTTCAATTTTTGAGTCGTGATAGCAATCTTGATCGTTCACGCCTCACTTTTAGGGGTCGTGAGCAGCAGTATCCAAGGGAAGAGAGGCCTATGAGATGTATGATCATGAGAGAAATTGTTATGAGTATAGGCCTCCTCAAGTACCCTATTACCACATGCAAAGAAGTAGAGATAGAGTGTCCAGATCACCTCCTCGTAGCACGGTGTCTAGACCACCTGCAGAAGGTTTTTCCGATCATCAAATGGCCATTCTGTCGGACATGCATAGACAGCAAGCTGATATATTTCAAGGTTTACTGCAAGATACTCTGAAGGAGATGAGGGGTCGAGATTCCAGATCTCGTTCACCAGCTAGACAAAACCCCAGGAAGAGGAAATATCGCTCTAGATCCAGTTCTTGCAGTAGCTCCAGTAGGAGTCGATCCAGGCCCCGTCAATCGGATGACTCCGTTCTTCCGTCTTACGGCCCAAGCGTAAAAAAGAACCCGCCACCAAAAAGCAAGCAGATGAAGTATTTCGTAGTGGTTGCAGGTCGGATTAGTGAGTTGGGACAATGAACAAGAGAAAAAGATCAGATATAAAAAGGAGCAGATAAAAAGAGTGCAGCCTCTCTCTGACCAACCCTCATGAAGAGGTGCAAGGAGCCTATTGATGAGGACAGTTTAGACTGGTGGAAAGAAACAAACGGACAAACTATTAGATCGTCCAAGAAGGATGACTCATTGATGGGGTTAAAACCAGATTAATCCGTGGAAGAATACTTCAAGGCACAGAATGCCTAGCACATGCGTACTTCTATGAAGACCTCAAAGTTCGAGTGGCATGGAAAAAGTGATAATCCATTGTGGTCAATCAGGAAGAGCTGTAGAGCGTCAATCCCGCTTATTAAAGCGTGGAAAAAATACAAAAGTTGATTGACCTAGAGCTAAAACCGCTGTTAACCTCCACAGGTAGTCTTCGGGATCAGCGATCCAGCGAATGTCAGCTTTAGCCAGAGGCACTCGGAACCCTGCCTAAGGAGGGGTACTGAGAGATGTTTACCCCTTCAATGGAATTGTTTTTTGGGGAAGAATGGCCCAAAATGTGGAGGAAGAGGACAAGCTGAACAAAGTGACACAGAAAGTGTGAAAAGGTCAGGAATGCAAATTATGTCAAGTCCAAATCCAAGCCAAAAAGACAAGGGGCACATACAACAAGGCAAAGCCGGTATAGCAAAGAGAAATATGCTTACAACAGCAAGGGTATGGTTAAAAAGGTTGACATAGCCACAAATCTTACAGGCCTAGGCAATCAGGGACTTTTGAGTCAAAGTAAGGACTCCTTCGTGGTGAAGCAAGGAAAAAAGGTCAAACCACAAAAAAGTTTCAAAAAAAATAGACTTAGGTCCAAGGGGCCGGATACCCGGACCAAAAAGCGATTTGGTAACCTATCATGGAGAGCATTATGCAGGCAGATAAAATTCCACCTTCCAACTTGGAAGAATCTTCCATCGACCGTGGATTCTTCAAACCGGAATGGGTTACCAAATCGAATTTTTTCGGTTACCGATACAAGTCAGAATTCCAGATCAGATTCGTATGAAAACAAAGTACAGCACCAGATTTGCTCAGAGGGAAATCAGGAGCATGGTGAACAAAAAGGGCAGTGTGAAAAAAGTAGTAGATTGCCAGATCAAGCATGTCAACAAATTTTTCATGGTGCCAAAGAGTTTCTGGAGATCCGCCCAGGTTCAATAGGAAGTGGCTCATCGGGATATCAAAGTCGGAGCATTAGTCAATATGGATCCATCCATAATGTAAAACACCTCCTCAGGAAGACATGATGATTCGGTAGTTTAGATTTAAAAGATGCTATGTCATGGTTCCCATGCACACAGATTACAAGAAATATATGAGATTCAAATGGGACGGCAGCCTATACGAATTCCAGGTGGTCCCATTCGGATATTAAAGACAGCTCCCCGGCTGTTCACAAACTTCTGAAACCAGTGGATCCCACTTCGGCAAAGATCAATGATGAATAGTAAATAATATATTTAGAGATCTTCCCTTAAGTGTTCCAATCAGTAGTCGAAGGTCCAGAGTCAGAAGTCAGTGGACATTCTAAATTTTTTCAGATTAGGCTGGATTGTGATGGGAAAAATCCAGCTAATTCCCAAAAACAAAGATAAGATTTAGGCCAATTGTAGACTCGCAAGCAATGACCCTGAGTCTCCCAGAAGAAAAGATTACAGCATTTTTAGAAATTCGGTGCCTAATCAAGTAATCAAAAAAACCAGAGTACAGCAGAAGCATTAGCCAGCCTGTTAGGGAAAATGAATGCAACATCAGAGGATGTCGGTTCCGGCACCAACGTTTTCAGGATCCCTTCAAACCAGATTAATTCATGTTGGTTCGAGGAGACCCACTATCAGAGTATGGGGGTCACATCAGTAGAGAGCAATTCAGGAACTCCAGTAGTGGTGGGCTCACTGTCTAAGGAAGTGGAACGGAAAAAACCAATTTTGCTGCCCCACCAACAGTTAACAATAACATCAGATGCATCGACCCAGGGGGGGGGGCCCCACTGCAATGCACAACAAACAGGGGGAAGATGGACGAGCCCGAGGAGAAGAAGAAAAATCATCACATTAAATTATCTGGAGGTGTTAGCAGCTTTCTGGCACTGCAGACATTTGCACGGGATCAAAGAATTGCCATATTATGTTAAGGCTGGACAACAACAGCGAATAGACTACATTAACACAAAGGGGGCACTCAACGACAGTCTGTCCCAGTTTGGCAGTTCTTCAAATGTGGGAAAGTGGTGCATGAAGAAAATGAATCATACTTTACTTGCCTTCCACGTACCCGGGATCGAAACGAGGAAGCGGACTATCACTCAAAGAGTCTTTGTGGACAGACTAGAGTGGATGATCAATCCCAACATATTCAGCAAGTGTGTCGGGAAACTGAACTCCACCCAAACCATAGATTTATTCGCTTCCAGAATAAACAACCAACTTCCGCTACGTGTCGTGGAAGCCAGACCCGGGGGGGGCAGGAATGACGAACGCCTTCTCTATGGCATGGACGAAAGAAAACACGCCTATGCGTTTCCGCCCTTCTTCTATGGGCCCAAGTGTTGAGAAAGGTGGAAATGGACCAGAGGAGCAACAGTTGGTCATTGAGGGCCAACCGGGACGACTCAATAATGGTAATCCCATGTTACTCCCGTAGCAGTGCCCACCTATTCGACTGCCAGTGGGGGACGGAAGTTCTGACACAAGCCCCACTAGGAGAAGCTCATCATGAGCAAGTAACTTCACTTGCGGCGTGCTTGTTAGCGGAAACAATTTGAAGCAAAAGGCTTTTCAGAAAATGTTACAGAAGTCATGCTGGATAGTTGTAGAGCATCCACACCTAGACAATACCAGTTGCCTGGGGAGCATGGTTTGTGATGGCTTTGGTGTGCTAAGGGAACATTGTGGATCCATTTCCGGCCCTATAAATGAAGTCATGGAATTTTTTAGTAAGCCAGTGAGAAAAAAGGCCTGAGTTACAGGATCTTAGGGGTTTACGATCTGACGCTATCCCTTACCATGGAAAGGGTAGAAGGTCATCCAATAGGCCAGTGTCGTGAATTTGTCAATTGATTTGAAAGGGTTTCAACCGTAACCCCCCTAGACCAAAATATACACAGTGCCTTGGAAGTTGAAACAGTCGAAAAATTCCTCAGAGATGGCCACATGGGGGAGGTACTGAGTTTAAAAAATGGTTACCCTAAAAAAAGACGTGTCCTTTATCGGGTTAGTGACATGGGTTTAGAGTGTCATCTTGGTCTATTGACATAAGAGATCTGGTAGTTTCACAAAAATCTGCTGAAATTTATACCATCCAGACTGCACAAACAGCAGGAGACCAGGGCACTCTCTGAATGTATTGTCATTGAGGCTTTTGAGGACAAAAGACTGTGTCCGGTCACAGCGATTTCAAATTATTTGTCTAGAACTGAGCACTAAGGGAGACGGCAGAAACCAATTGCTGATAGTCACAGAAAACCACACGGAAGTGGTTTCTTCTTCAGTAAGTCGCTGGATGGTAGAAATTTTGGAAGGCTGGGTGTGGATACAATCAGTTCAAAGCACACTCAACACGCGGAGCAGCATGTCTGCTATCCATGAAATTTAGGGAATTCAATGAGAGATTTCTGAAGCTGCTTGTGGTCCTCTCTAATTCTACATTCAGTCAGTTTTATCATAGGACCAACAGCTAATTCTATTGTAGCTAAAGCTCTTCTGAGTGGGATTCAAAAATCGCCCAGTGATTCAAAGCGGAAGAGGATGAAGTGGAAGTATAATCGATGATTATGCAAGGTACGTACCTGCAGTATAATCTTGATTATACGAGTTCTCTGACGGTGAGAATCACTTCCACCCAGGCCATCCTGCATGTATATTCTAAGGCTCCCATTAAGCCCAGGATTCTCACCTAGCTCAGGCTTAATATATCTTAAGCCTTATGTTATTGACTGGCTGTTTTTAGCCATGTTTTTCTAGGCCAGTATAGTGGCGCCTACTAGTCTAGGTATTACTTTATTGTTATTCGTAGTGGATACCGGCGCGCCGGATCCATACTCAAAATATGGGAACTGCCCATCAATATGACACGATATTAGATAGGCAAAAACAACATTCCTATTTTTACCTTCGAACTTATAATAGCGTTGCTCCCGGAATTGATGTTAATTACTAATTAAACAAACCAATAAAAACCCACTAACCATATACAAGTACACAGCTAATTGGGTCAGAGATCTAATCCAGGCCTCACCTGATTTTCAAACCTGGTACTACATTAACCAGGTTTAACATGGTAAATAAGTAACCAGGTTTACCCAGGGAAGAGCTTGATTTTGTTGACAATGACAACAGTGTAATGAGTTGACTATTATGCTATTTGTTTATTTTACAGTGTATTATTATAGTCATCAGCTTTGAAAAGAAATACAGTCATAAATAAATGAAGGTAGGGAGTTTTTAGGGATACATGTTACATGCATGTGATGCTTTGGGTGGATTGAGAACCACATTGGCAACTTATCTTTTTTTTTCAAAAATTAAATAGTAAATTTACTGAAATGCTTAGCTTAGTGTACTGATATTCTAGCAAATGGTCGTGTGTAACAGATGTTCTAACTTTGTGTTGGCTTTAAATAAAGAAACACAGCACATTGGAACTAGGTTATTTCCACATTTAGTCTAATGTAGACGCACAGTGGGGGTGAGAACATTTCAAACACTGATAGGAGTGCAAAGACTCCATTAATATATGGTTATGCGTGAATATAAGGGGACTATACTAAAAAGGTACTTATTCAATTATGGAACTTGAACTAAACTGGACTGAATGCCATGCTAGTACCTACAAATTTTTTTTAAACAGCCTATTGTTGATAAAACAAAGTCATGAATCATTGTTCACCCAATTGTTAATATTATGAACCCCCCACAGTGATAGAAACATCGTTACATTGAATGCATTTTGTAGGGTCCAAGGTAAAGGGCCCTATCAGTGATTTGCTAGATAAGAAGATCGAAAAAAATCATCAAAAATCAGATTTTGCATGTCTTAACAAGTACAGGTATCTAAATACCCTGCAAATGATAAGACCAGAGGCAACCTTAATAAGCACAAAATCGGTTGATATTAGTCAGTTACGGGCGTCAGAACTTACTTACAACACAAAATTGAATGGCAATTTTTATCTTGGAAACCGGCATTTTTCCCTTCAACTCAGTTGGAAAAATAACTTATGAGAATCCTACAAACTTATCTTACTTTTCAAGCTATTCCTGCATATTCTAAATTTATGAACTATTTCGGATATACAAAATCAATGATGTTGGCTTTAAGCCTTTGAAATAAGGTGTGTTTGTGTGTGTGCGGGTAACCAGGAGTTATTTACTATAGGTGAGCAGATTGTGGCCAAACCAAAAAAGTGCTAAAAATAGCGGACCAGGGTGGCAAGCGCGTACTTACAAGCATTTTGGTATTTTTGGACGTAGTGTGCTGACAACATTTTAAACAAAATTACCCAGAATCCATTTGGGGGAAATATTGTAATGGCGTCTACAAATGGCCGCCATCTGTGTGTTTGGGTATAGCGTTTTAATACTGCGTTCTTAAATTCGCTATTTGAACACCTTTTAACTATTTTTCACAATTTTGATAAAGTAGATCCTAATTAACACATGGTCACTTACAATAGCATGACAATAGAGGGCGCGTTCCAAAATGGCCGCCAAGTGAAGTTTGAACGGATTATTTACTGATTAAAATGTCCAAATGTAAGCTGTTTTTTTTTCAAGTAATTGATGGGTGGAGCGGTGGTTTAAAATGGCATGGACTACAAGATATGGGATATTTTTTGGAACGGATGCGGACCAGGCATCAAATATCAAATTACAAGAATCCCTTGGGTGCACAAAACATATCAAACGGCCCGTTTATTCTGCGTGGTTTGCATATACGGGGCCTTTTTTTTTTTTTAAATGCCTTCTATAATCGGATTTGAATTTTTTGACGACTTTTTCGCTATTCTCTTATCAATTTTGATAAGTAGCACTACTTTTTTAACATACCTTGTCAATTACAATAGCAAACAATAGAGGGTGCTGCCAAATGGCCGATAGTGCGTGTATGAATTAATATTTACTGACTACAATGTTCAATTGGTAAAATGGCCACATTACACAAGCTATGTTGGGTATTTTGAAAGGTATGGATCTCCAGACAACATAACAACCAAAATTACCCAGGATCCCTTTGGGGAACACATTATGGGAACCTGCACAATGGCCACCATCTGTATCTTTTGGTATGATTTCTTTCCAGTCCTGTTCTTTTAACTAACGCCAAAATCCCATATGGCCGCAAATTTTGATATCATTAGCTATATCTCAGCTCTTTGAAAGGGACATAGGATGACGATTTTAATGTTTTTTAATGATGTTTTGAGTTCAAGAAAACTCAGTTTTGTTAAAATCGAAATCATTGATGTTTTACTTAACTCAGAAATCCAAAATGGCCGCCAAAATGGCTGGTCAATGTGTGCATTACAATAAAATTATCTACATCTCATCTTCTGAATAGATTGAACACGATTTGGGTTTGAGAGGTTTTGGGGGTCACAGATTCAAATTTTATATAAATTAAGTCATCCCGTTTATGTTTTAGTTCATTCTGGAGTCCGAAATGGCTGCAATTTTCAGTAGAAGAATGTGGCTCGAGCTGTGGGCAATTCCTGGCACTGTCAAAGCACTGGCTCGCTATGACCAGGGAAAGGTTGATCCTGGCCGATGCGGCAAACATGACGGTAGTGACCTACCTCAAAAAGGAGGGGGCAAGGCCAGTCTCTGCAATGGAGTAGTCAGGTTCCTAGAGGGGTGCAGGTAACGGGACATCGCTTTAATAGCGTCCCATATGCGGGAGGTGGAGAACGTCCTAGCGACGCCCTCTCCTGGAAGGGCAGCAATGTCAGGCGCATCGAAGGTAATGGGTCGTCAGTTGCAATGGGCACCTGGGCATGCGCAGTTTGCCGGTCAATATACAGAGCTAACAACATACCATAGTGGGACCTCATCGCCTCTGCGTTGGATGAATCAACCAGCGGTCAGTGTCATACTAATGGAGTAGAGAGTCCTCGAGAAGGGTAGCTCGGTCCGACAATTGACGGGTTTTTGTTGGTATGGGCCCCATGAGGCAAGCTCAGTTGGTTTCCACGGCATCTAGAGCTGCTAGTGGGGACCCCATCTTGCCATCAGGGCGGGGATCTGATAAGCGGCCCTCCTCTAGTCCGACCAGTTCAGTCACGAAGCGTACCACCGACGCTTCAAACCTGACGTCGGCGTATTCTCCCGACAACAATACACTCAGGCGGGAATTTCTGAACTGGCTGCCGCGCTCGCTGCAAGGCGGAAGTCAACTAGATAATCTTACGATTCTCGACTACGCCGGTTCTCTAAGATGGTTTTGCGCCAATCGAGCGATTGATCCGCTGTTTGCGTTTGTCGGGAAAGATCGAGGATTTCCTAACAAAAATTCAATGAGGGTTTTGGGCGTCCAAACAGATACATAGGGTGCTAACTGCACCGCGATGGGCACTCCGTCGGGACTTTCGAGACGGCACAGTAAGTAGTCATCTAATAGCCCATTCCTCCACAAATATGTTTTCGGTATCGTCTTCCGGTTCGTCCCGGAGTGGGATCTGCCGCTAGTGCCCCAGTTCTTAGCGTCTGAGGAATTCGAGTAGCTAATGGAGAGGGCATCTCGTGGCAGTCGCCGTCGGGAAGAGATGGTTCCGAAATACATGCTTGTCCATTTACGAGGCTCACTTGCAGTGGTCGAAGGAATGGCGTGTCCATCCTAAAAACGTGCAGGCTTTCTCGCTCAACGATCAGACACCGTCTTCACACCACGCCCCAAGTGTTTCTCCCGAACCTGGCCTTAGTGGCGGGGAAAGTCGGGAGAAACCCTGGTGCCCGGTCAGGGCACTAACATTGGACCCTCAAGCGTACGAAGGAGGGATTAGGAAGAAAAACAGCTTTCCATCCCACGGCCCTCCATATGGTCCGGCAGCGAGGGCCACAGTTACCTCGATGGGTTGCATCGACCCATCCGTAGCGACAGGAAACATCCACGATCGGTTGGCTCGGCTCTCGGGTAGGTGCACATGATCGGGTACCCGTCACACCTCCTCCTGGGCATTTTACAGAGGCTCGTCGATCCATGATATCTGGACACTATAGGATGGAATTCCGCAACCACTTTTCAGAAGCGGGGTATCTCCTAGAACGTCTGGGTACGAAGAGGGATGCGCTAATGCAGCACTGTGATGTGCCGGTAGAAGGAGTGCAATCAAGCGCTTTCTAAGGTGAGTATTCTAGTGCAAGGACGGGGATACGCTACGCATGGTGCCTACACTCCCTTACCATTCTTCCACCGCCTGAGACTACTGGTGGGACACTGTGCAAAAGTAAGGTTGAGTAGGGTAGCTATAGAGGGAGCACAGTGGATTTCCCTCTCAGAAAGTGACGCGGTGGGATACACTGAGTCGGGTAACCTGGTGGAGCGCCCTGATAATTAAGTCACCCTTAAAGGACTGCTTTCTCTGGGCCGATTTGCAGCACTGGGCGATCCCTTGTTTTTAAACAAAAATTGGTCACCACCCAAAACAAACTTTACGAGGATTATATAATATGTTTCTAAAGGCACACAACATAACTTTTACCCAAAAATTATTATTTTAATCAATAATTCATTCAATGCATATTGGTTACCCTTTAGTAAGCGCCCTCTTGTGTCACGTTAGTGGTAAGGGATGAACATGGTAACGGAATATTAGTCACCCAATTTTAATATCAAAATTAATAAGCAAACTAGGAAGAAAAAAAAGTGTTCAATGTTGTACGAATGAGGCAATCATGAATTGTTATACCCAGATCACAAACTGGTAGCCACGTTGAAGAGGTCATTAGAATAGTCGGAATTCGGGTCTGGGTAATTGGTTTGTGATGTTTTCTGGGGTCTTCATACTTTCCCCAAAACACCATTATCTCATTAGCTTGTAGTGATATTTCACCATCACCCAATTAATGAATAATTTACACAAACAAGCTCAAGTGGACCATTTGAATCGTAAGTAATCATTACAATTGCACCATTTGGCGCCATTTGGGCAAGACGCCACTCTAGCGTTCTGATGTGCAAGTGATCACGCCTTCAATCCCAAACAGTGTGCCATTATCAAAATTTAATACAAGTGTTCAAAAACGTGATTATTAAGAACGCAATCTTGAGAGATACCCAAAACACAGAATGGCAGTGGTTAAGAAGCCATCATGAATATTGTGGGCCCACGGGATTATGGGTATTTTGGTTGAGAGGTTGTCAGCATGCCTACTTTCCAAAATACCAACATTTAGCTTGTAGTATATGTGACATTTCAACACCGCCTAATCAATTATTTACAAAAAGCTACAAATTAATTTTAATCAATGAAATTTTATTTAATTGTAAGTAAGTCATCAACGCACATTGGCGGCCATTTTGGCTAGCGCCCTCGGGTATGTTGATACTGTAAGTGATCAGTCGTTAATTCAATAATAGCGAGACTTATTAAATTGTAAAAAAATAGTTAAAGGTGTTCAAATCGTAATTATTTAAGAATGCGGTATTAAAAAGACTATAACAAAAAATACGCAGAATGGCGGGCCATTTTGAAAAAACGCCCATTCAATATGTGCCCCAACTAGGGATTTCTGGGTTAATTTTGGTGTATGATGTTGTCTGCAGCCAGGCGGTTGAAGGGTCATTAATGTTGTTACTGAAGTTGGGTTTAGAGGTGAGGTTGCGAAAATCGACGTTGACCAATGCCGAAGTATCCGCTAAAATCGACTAACTTGCCATTATAAATTACATTTAATCTACAAAACAGACCTCTACACCTTTTGGGCATATAGCGAGAAACATTATTTTGAGGCAACTTTTCTCATCCAACAAAAGATGTTGGATGAAGAAATTTGAGAAAAAAAGCACTGAATTTGAATATTTTAGTGATTTAGTTTCAAATATGCCGTTGCCTTCATCTCTTCGGTCAGTACCAACAAGTAGTTGTTGGCATGGGAAGAGTATATAAGTAGCGTAGTGATGTTTTGTTACAGAGATGGACTAGTATCTTTAGCTCGTCACCCATTGCCGGAGCCCGAGCCGGTAGTTGCGATTTGTATTTGAAGCAAGGCTGGCTAGGCTTGGCATGCACTGGGGGATGATTTTGTTGATCATGTACGTATTGTGTATTGTCGTTGTTGTAAACATAGGTAATACTAGTTCAAAGTAATACCATATACCCATGAACATGTGTTACTGTCAAATATGTCATATATGCTCACACATCACTTACTGGGGCTATCTACCACGAGCGGATGGTGTCTTGACATACATAGGAGTATCGTGTTGCTGCACAACGGCACAGCCCACAGCGTATTACCTGTTTGGTTCTTGAGTCATGAGGGTGACGTATAAGTAATGACGTGAACTCTGCATTCGCTTAGCATTGCGATTGTGCTGCCTTTATTCACGTGCGTGTTGCAATGGAAGGCCAGACGTGTGCGTTTCTAGGGTGCAAAAACTAATGCGCACAGTGACGTCACCCTCAAAATTGAGATGAAATATAGGGAGTGCGGATAGGGAACAAGGGGGGCTTTCTATCGCGGTGTTCTATGCATCACACAGTGCACGCCTAATAACACGGGATTCCATTACGCACTGACGGGCACGCACTTACGCGATAATTTGATTTGTCGCAACAATCATGGTAATGGCATGAAAATGTGGCATCGTGCAGACAGCCCAACGCACGTTCACAAAAATATGGATCTTGGAAGTACAACATACATTGATGCGGATGGTGCCCTGTGTAGATAGCCCCGTTGTATTGTTTTCGGTCTTACATTTCCTTTGTTAACATGAACATCGGTTGTCTGGAACATCCGCTCAGTGTTTCTTCTAAGCCGGTTATGACAAGATTTTGACGCAATCGGTTGCAAATTTGGATGCGTGACGCGGGGCGTGACGCACTACGATGTGGAGTTTAGAACAGCAGGATTCGTCCGGGGGACTCAATTGGCGGTCAGAGTCACTCAGACTTGGATCAGGGCTTTCGGTGGACTCGGACTCATGCTCGGTGGACTCGGCTCGGGTCCCATGGACTCGAACCTCAGGGCCCCATGCCATGAGACTCGGATTCGCCGCCAGGGACTCAGACCTGCTGGACTCGGACTCAATTGAACACCAGTGGAAGTCTGACAGTCAACAAAACTACAAAAACACATCTATCTCCCAATACTGGCAATTACTAGTAGTTTGAATGATCACCAGATACCATGATTGTTTACATGCCCAAAAATCTTCTTAAAATATTATAAATATGCTGACAACCTTATCTAAATCAGATGAACATGATATTAATAGTCCAAATGCACCATTCTCAACTAATTTCGTGAATGCTCAAAATCAGAAAAGTCAAAGATAAATTGGAACTTGAATAAGATGCTGTATGTTATTGTTAATTCAATGCCACGAGGCCAGTATGAAGAAGGGCGGTTACAACGCCAGAGACTTGCGGAACACAAAGCGTGTAAGATCGTACTCGTATGAGTTTTTAATAGCTGATTGAAGAGACACGCGCTCTCTTTAGCGCTTAATTGATAATGCGCATGCGCATAAACAAAATTGTGTTGCCTGTCACCCCAGAAAAAGTGGTCGCTGTTGACCGAATTGGTGAGATTAATGACCTTCACCGCTGTCAGCAGCCACTATTTCCAAAAAATACCAAATTCGCTTGTAGTACGCGACTTGCCACCTCCGCCCGAAATACAACCCTAATCTGCTCGCCTACTATAATAATTCCATGGGGTAACTTTCAAGTTCCAAGCTGCAAAACCACAACTAGGTCAGGTTGATGCCTTGTGCATATTTGCCAACTGGCACAAACTTATAAAATTTATTAGGAGGAGGTGCATCATCATTGTAAAAACAAACAATATAGGACTATAAGTAATCTGATTTGGAACTCTCACCTGAAATAACTTGGCAAAAAAAACCCTCACCCCATCAAACATGAGATTTTGGTATAATTAGAAACATTGTATTTTCTCATCTGCAAAATATTTGGCTGACTAGCTTATTTTACTTTATGGGAAAACATGTAATACAGGCTTATATTGTTCATGGTAGTGGGATTAAAATAAAATTTTGGAATTCAGGTATTTTGGTGACAACCATACCTTGGAAACACATAATTATATTTTAAATGGGTGGTCACATTTAAAGTTGAATCCACTATTTCTGTAATCTTAAACACACTGTCTTATGCAGATGTTGCACATTATGCGAAAATGCTTGTTGATTTGGAACAACATATGCATATCCTATTTTGGGAATTTGGGTGAAATGGTGTTATTGAGCACTTGTGATAACAATTAACGGAGCGGCCATGCTTTGAAAAGTGCTCTAGTTTTCGAGTTACCCCTCCCCTCGGTACAACAAAACACAACCACCTTTATTTGAAGGATAAATATATGAGATTTAAGAAAATGATGGTTGTGGTTGAAGTATTTGGTGGCAGAGATGATTTCTAGGCCGAAAATGCATTTCTAGGCTGAAAAATGCATTTTGGGCTGCAAATTTTAAATTTGTTTTAAAGTAAAAATATTACAATCTTATTTTTGTTATCTCTTTTGTTATTGATATAGGTTTTATACATTGCATAAAGGGTTCAGGTAATACTTGTTGTGGTGACATTATAAAATTCTAGACCCTTTATATATTGTATATTTTTTATTAATATAAATGTTAGACATTGCATAAAGGGTTCAGTAATACTAAAATTTGTTTTGCTAAGAAATTAATAAATCTTGATTTTCTTAGCTCAAAAATGTGGTTTTTTTTATTTTACCCTAAAAACACCCTGCCACCAGTTTTTGACCACAACCATCATTTTCTAAAATAATTTATTACAATCTTTGAATAGAAGTGGTTGCGTTTTGTTGTACCGAGGCGAGGGGTTGTCAACAATGTTGCAGTCCAAACCGCTCCACTAAATATGTGAATTCAAACTGATAAAAATACTATTTTGAAACCTTACAGTCGACTTACAACTAATACTCTAAATATGTGATCCTATCCACTCCTTCAAAATCTGGAACAAGTCCCAGCTGAGATTAATATACCTCTGAAATCTCAGGTCGCAATGACAAAACCCATTTTTGCAATAAAGATTGATGCTGGTCAGTTAATCACATCAGAAATCAATTGGTACATTGAAGCCCTTATTTGTTATACCTCGCTATTCAAATTCATCCAACCAAAGCGGGTAGACAACTGTCCACATAGAGCTTAGGTCACTGCTAGCATTCCAGTCTTTTGTCCACTTCAGACAAAATGCTTAAAACAAAGATACCTCCAGATATCTGCAAAAGCACTCATGTGGATACGGCCGTATTTGTCAAACCTCCCAAAATTCTTCGCTTACTATTGGGAATTAGTCCTAAGGCAACTTTTGCTTTAATTTGTTAAAGATGAAATGAACTGAACTGTAGCAAAATACTTCGGACTGGCCTCTGATCAATGAGAAGTGGTCCTCTGCCACTCGTTTCCTGGTTGGAAAAATGGGTCCAACAATAAAAGTAAAGCCACATTATTTGATCCCTCCCATTTGCAATTATTAATCATTGTGTATGTATTGTATTACAGTAATTTGCTAAAATTTCCACCTTCCCTATTCTTTTTCTTTCCTGAATCCTGTAGAATGTTTGTTTTTTCTCTTCTCTTCAGAGCTTGTTATCTTGGAATTTACTTACAAGAACTAGTATGAGATATCACTACCTTGGTTAGTATTTTCACCTAAAGATTAAAAGAAGAAACTTGTTTCCAGTAACCCAATGTCATTATTTTAAAAGCAAATCAATCCAACTTTTTGAACTTTTGGGTGTTCTAAGAGAAAAATACCAAAAATCACCAAAAATCCCCCCATTTTTTGTGCTTTTGAAGAACTAACAGAAAACCCTCCCATCTAATTTAATCTTAATTTATCTCACAGTCCTATAGTTAAATATACCACAAAACCATTTTATTTAATCCCCTCTACTAATGTCATAAATTAAACATTTTCCTATAGAAGAAGGAAGACAGGTCATGTCCCTTATCATAGGTAACTAAAGTACCCTATGAATAGCAAAATTTAAAACAGAAAATCTAATTATTCAGCCTGGTATCTTAGGGGTTGTTTATAGTATGTACTAGGAAATTACAAGTTTATCGTTCATAATAATATCATGCAAACAAATTCTATCATTTTGTGGGTAGATTACAACATACATGACAAAAATTGTTGCTATAGAGTGTGACTATTTTCTTGTGATTGTTGTCAGGCCAGGGCAAGTGGTTAACTTTTGTAGTAATTTTCTCTGCGTGGGCATATATCATCATCGATACATACCACTTGGTTTCCGCAGATATATTGTCCACTTTGTAGTTTAAAATGTCTTCGTAAAGTTAGCCGCTAGAAGAGAATTTTGTATCCATGCAAATAATATAAGCAAATATTGACTGCCCTATGTTCATGGAATGGGTGCAAAATACCTCCCTTCAGTGTAGTGATGTCAGATCTTTTTTATTTATTCGGTATCGGCCGACTACCGATTTTTGTAAACCGATCGACCCGATCCGACACTGAATATATTTTTTGGAATGACAACATGTAAGGAAATTACATATTTAAACACTCTACCATGTCGGGAGTCCTGTTGTACTTACTATTCAGACAAGATATTTCCCATGAACAAAAGCATACACTCAACTGACAAAAGTTTCCATATCCCTGTAAAAACAACCATATACATGTGCGCTAAGCAAATGGAATTTTAAGAACAAAAAAGTGGGTTTTTTCAGACCCCTTTAGTAAATTTCAAAATTCCTATAGTGTTGAAATGATCGTTGGGGTAGATCGGTAGTAGGGGAGATTTCCGATCACCGATAACGTCTGATCCGACTGATAATCTGTACCGATATACCGATGGAAACCTTACATTCTCTTCAATGACTGTATCGAGACCGGGGGCCCACTATTTTTCCTTAGACAGTAGCAAGAGCCCACACTCCTCCCTGCCATTCTCGGGTAGAGTTTTTTTGTGTCCCGCCTGCACTAAGGCATTAAGACCACATAGGGATCACTTTGTCCCCTGGAAGTCTGTTGTTGTCTTTTTGTTGTGAACATGGTTAACATTTTGCCCTACTATCCGCATACTTGTATGGATTTAAACCAAAACTTGGGTCACAGGTGCACATGGCATCCCCCATTTGTTGATGAGGGCAAAGGTCACATACCGAGGTCCCAAGGTCACATACCGAGTCAAGTTCAAGTGAGTTCATTTAAAATAGGCCTGAAAATGTAAAATTGAAAACGTATTGAAACGTTGAAGTTCAATTGGAACCAACTGGGTTGTTTATGGAGTTTTATATGTCACGCCCTCATTTGGTTGTTTGAGGTAAAGGTCCATTCAAGGTCAAAGATGATTTTTAGGCCTATCATTCATTCACAAACGCACGACCGGCAGGCGACACAAGCGGACTCCGAGGACCGCGTAGTTATTTTGCACATTTCCCTCATTAGCAGTTTAAAATTTGGGTATATTTGGCTGTTCTTTCTTATAATATCCAGTATTTTTTTTTCACCAATTGAGTTAACGTTACTATTAGCTGCATTTTGTGTTCAAGATATTTTTTTCTTCTTCCAATCAGGTCTGTTTGTAAATCATAGCATTTGGTGCAATCTTTGTGTAGATTTAAACTTAAAGGTGCAGTCTTTTTTTCCATTCTTTATATGCAGGGGAGGTGGGGGGGGGACATAACCCTAAAATCTGTGGTCCCTTCCACCACGTCTTAAATTTTAGTTCAGGAATTCTTGCCTGCACAAATCCCCATCCAAAGTCTAGCCAATAAATTGAACATCTGTTGTTTATTATGAGCCATATTCTTGCCCACGTGAATATCATATTCAATTGAAAATTAAATTGACAGAGTTGATTTTTTTGAGGATATGAATTGCTCTAAAAAATTGTACTGATTGATTGATAGCCACCTACCAGGAAAGTGTGTGGTAGGTGGTTTGTTTTGACTTGCCTTCTATCATAATCGTCAGGTAAAACCAAAAACCGCGATTTCACAGAGTTTTTACATCCCGTTTTTGTGGCGTTTTTGGCTAAGGGCCACACTTTTTTTTCAGTGTTTTTGGTACTTGTTCCAGGGTTTATGATTAGACCTGGGTTGCATCTCTTCTGTAGAACCAGGCTTTGATTTTTCTGTCATGCACACAAGAAAATACTAAATTCAACAATAAAGATGTGCCCATTTGGTCTTGATCACTTCAGGTGTGATCTAGTACTGCTAAGCCTTCCCAAAATATGCAAAAATCCGGGTTCAAAAAAATTGAGGGCGTTCATTCTGGACATGTCCTCATGTCTCTTTACGGATACACGACAGTTTTGGAATCATTACATTGTCCCTTTTGCAAACCTACTTTGTAGAACATGTGTGTGCTTTATTTCATTAGTCAGAATAAAGCACATGTTACAGAGTAGGTTTCTAAGGTACATGTATATGTAATTTGGCCTATGCATTTAGTTTGAAATATACCCTCATTCTTTCAAACCAGATATTGCACATGTAAATTTGTTACTTTTGCATAAAGTTAAGCTACACCTAGCATAAATAACGGCATATAAGACTGCTTTAATTAATGCAATCATAAAGGATGATTTTGTATTCTGGCTGCACAAGGAGTATATTCAGTCTTCTCTTGAATCATAAAAATTAAATCGCTCAAAATCGCATCCGCTGTGGTGTGGTTCGACCATTGCATTTTTTGACCTGTTGACCTTACACTGTCCGAATCTATGATAACTTGGCCCTCAGAGAAAGAAAGTGCCTAATTCATGGAGACAATTCAATTTTGAGAATTCCCGATTTTGACACCATAACAAAAATGAAGGTGTGTGTGTGATATGTATGAATCCACAATATTGTTCGCCCACTTTCTTTCTTTCTTCAATTTTTTTAATTTTTTTAATTTTTTTAATTTTTTTATTTTCCTTATTTTTCTCAATACCCCTGTGAAATTTTAAAAGGTCCCCGGAATGTTTCCCCTTATGATGTAATGGACAATAAATCCTTAAAGGGTGCATTTCATAATCCTAGCACATGTATTTTGTTTTATGATTCACTAACTCCCTCAAGAAAGGGTATTTCTCAAAATTTTTCAGTTGGACTGGATGTTACATTTTGGTGTTATGATTAATTGTTGTATCACCAGAATTCTGTTAAAGGTGCAAAATGGCAGTTTTGAAGTGTTGATTTTTTTTTACAAATTACAAATTTCTTGCTTCTGGAGTAATCAAATTTTGTACTAGATTAGACGGCACATGCTATCTGAGGCCAATTGGTTCAGCGTCCGGGCGACGTAAAATCTCAAATTTCTTTGCCGTACAATTGTGGACGAAGGCTGCAATTAACAAAATGACCCTTTAATGTTGGGTGACAAATTTGTATTAACTGATTTGGGCACCCAACTATCCATAGAAGAACCAGCCTTGGCATTGGGTTCATGGTTTTGCTGCTCCTTCATATAATGATCTAGTCCAGACAGTAGTGGTAATCTAGGTATAATTTCCAAAGTCCCTGCGCCATCACATACCGACCTGCCAACATTCCCCTGTTTTATATGGGAGCATCCCTAATTTTGAACTCTTTTAAAGAAATACAAGAAATTTCTGGAAGAATTTCTGAATTTTTTAACAAAAACCCAGGTTTTGTTTTGCATATTGGAATGATTACCAATGTATTTGAGTGAAGTAGCCCAATATGGCCATCATTATGTAATAAGTGGTTAAGATGATAATCACAGAAAAATCAAAGCATGTTTTTTCGATGGGGACGAGTACGTGATAAGGAAGGCAATTTCAAAACATAGTTTGGGTTTTTATTTTTTTACTTGGTTGTCCATAAGCCTTTCGAAACATTCTCGTAGGTTTTTATAACAACCGCTTTAAATGCCAAATTGAGATCCATTTTGAATCCTCAAAATCTTCTTTCTCCTCCCCCTTCAAGAGCATGAGGAATTTCTAGGAAGCAGCTCCCCATTTTTTTTTGAACCCGGGTTTTTTGGCATATTTGAATGCTTTTCCCAATGTATAGATCACACCTGAAGGAATACGCCGAATAACACGGCCGTCTTTATGTAATAAATAATAGAGATATGAATGATTTAGTAAAATTCGATAGTCAGGCAAAGTTCAAAACAAGGTTTTTGCGTTTTTCTTTTGTACTTGTTTGTCCAATACACCTGCGGAACGTTCCTGGGTAGGTGGTCTACAATCGACCTGTGCATTTTGGAAGAAATTTGTATCCTAAAAAATCTCCTCCTGTCACTTTAAGTTTGCCAAAATTCAGAATTTTCTGTGTTTTCTGAAATTCAAACAAGGCCAAAGTTTTGGAAAAGCTTGTGAATAATTGCCAAAAAAGTCCTGAAATCTTATGCTCATGAAACTCTGCTCCTTTCTCCTGGGGGGCTTTTAAAACACTAAAACCCATAACTGATGGGGGACTTGCCGCTCTTCTACTCTCCACCTTAGAGCCTTAAACCCCTAATTCCACTCACCTCTACGATCTTATGCACTGTTGACACAAACAGATTCTGTAAATTTGTCAGAAACTAACTGATTTTTGGCCATTTTGGATGTTTGAAGTTTTTTTCAAAAATTTAGACATTTCGATTGAACCACCATGTTGAATTTTGTATTTAAAATATTGGTTTTAGAGTCACAGATTGCCAAATTTTTAGCCTATTTGTTCCAAATTTGGGGAATTAAAATAGCCATAAAATTTGAACAAAATATCATATACATCCCATTTCTATTTTATTATGCAGGAAATGACACCACATTTGCTATATAAGCATATAAACGGAACGCTGAGCAGTGGTTTGATACAGCTGATCAAATGGTTGAAAAATCTACTTTCGTGGCCAAATTTAGGCATGACCTCCATAATTATTCATGAGCTCATAAGCATATAATTTGCATAACATATAACTTATGATCAATTTTTAATCCGTAGTCTATACCCTTTCCAGTGATATATGATATGTGATACTTAATCCTTTCTGTGGGTTTAGACAAAATGAGATTGCAGATGACCTTTATAAATACACTGAAAAAATGGCTAAAACCTGATGAGTGGAATGGGGTTAAAGTGGGACACAAATAAAGCCAAAACCTGATGAGTGAAATAGGGTTAAAGTGGGACACAAATAAACACCACCCTTTGTGACAAGGTGTTTGTGACACATGCATTCTGATTTCTGGGTTCTCAATGTTGGCAGGTATACATGCATGAACTCTTATAATCCTCCTATAAATCCTGGCTACTTTTAGTGATGTGTCACACAGTGGATGATGCTATAATACACTTGGCAAAAAAAGAAAGCCCCGTCTGATACTTTTTGACCTAACTCAAAAAGTATTTCATTTATTTTTATTATTCAAAAACTGATGGATGCACAAATTTCTTACGCACAAATTGGCAATTTACTTTTGTCCGATAGTCATTGTTTTTACCATAAAATCGTCCATTTTATGAAATTTCATGCAAGAAAACAGTTGCACTTTTAACTGCAAATTCAATTTCACACAGAAAAGTGTAAAAAGTACTCATTGCTTTCTGGTCATAAAACAGCATTTATTACTCCTTTTCAAAAGCTTATCAACTCAGCAAGGAAGCAAGCTGTTCAATGTTCAATAATGGGTAGGTCCACCATCCTTCTCATTGACTTCAAGACACCTTTGCGCATACTGTTGACCAAAGTGCTAATATGCTGCAGATCTAAGTTGGCCCAAGCCCGTTGCAATATGCACTTCAAATCCTGCAAAGATGTGTTTTCTTTCATTTTCCTGTCGGCTTCATTCTTGATGTCATCCCACAGGTTTTCAATGGGATTGCAATCAGGTGATCTTGCCACCCATTCCATGCGCTCAATCCCGTTGTCTTCCAGATACCGGTTGGTGACATGAGCACGGTGAGCATCCATGAAGATGAACTCATCACCGATCGCTGTTACATGTGGTTGTAACACCTCATCAACATATCGGCGGGCAGTCAAGCGACCTGGAATGGAGACAAGGTCTGTCTTTCCATCGGCACTGACTCCACCCCACATCATCACACTTCCGGCTTGGTAGGGCCCAAATTTCTTTCCAATGTGATTATGTAACAACACACGGACAGAGCAACAGCAGTATTATTCACCTGCTCAAGAAATTGTGAATGAAATGCTTAACCGTACACACTTGGAAATCAAACTTCTACGTTTCAGGAAAAATAGTGCAACTTTTTCCTTTGCATGAAATTTCATAAAATGGACGATTTCATGGTAAAAACGATGACTATCGGACAAAGTAAATTGTCATTTTGTGCGTAAGCATTTTGCGCATCCATCAGTTTTTGAATAATAAAAATAAATTAAATACTTTTTGAGTTACATCAAAAAGTATCAGACGGGGAGTTTCTTTTTTTGCTGAGTGAATTAGGATCACTTGCATGTAATCCTCTCAAGGATAGAAACAATATTCTCATTCTATATGACAATTTCATTTGCCTTTTTTTGCAGAATTATAGCCACTTTGATAGGATTATTATACCTCATGATAGCCTCAGCTTTTCTAGGATATTTACCAGACTCAAGGTGAGTGATATTGGGTGCATTTGTAGGTATAATTGTACTGATTGATAAATTGACTATAAAATAGACTCAAGTTCAATCAAGCCAAAACTGAGTTTGTGGCTGCTTCCTCTCATCATTACAATTTACTGTTACATCTTACTCTTCATCCCCTCTTCTCCTTCCATCTGTAACCCGGGTGTTTGATCACTCCATGACTCTGGTGGCTGACAATATCACCAATTTGTCTCAATTTATAGACTGGCAGCTTCATAATCTAAATCACTAGTTTTCTCCCCCCCCCCCATATGTGACCTTTGACCTACATGTGACCTTTGACCTCAGATTTGTGCTGTGCTCAGGTCAGCGTTCCTTTTTGACCAAATTTGGTGGTAATAGGGCATCTATGCAAATTGACCTCTAGATAAGCTTTGACCTTTGGGTCACTCCAAAACCCTGCAAACAAAGGTCAGACTGTCCTTGCATACCTTCATGCCAAATATCAGCCCCATATGTCAAAGCATAATGAAACGCATAGCCGGACAGACTCGCAGACAGACAGATAGACATCACATTTTTGTGTCACCTGCTTTAGCTGGAAGACACATAGGGATGGCTTATTCTGTAGTGGTCTGTGGGCTGTGGCCTTAAACAAAGGTTAACAATTGCTCATTTCTTACATACGCTTTGACTGATTAACTTCATACCTGGTCAGAAGAACCACTGGCCCAAGGCTCATATGTGGTGTAAACAAAGTGACTTCTGATGACCTCTATGTGACCTTTGACCCCATTTTGTGAAAATCTACAAACTACATTTCTTTAGCACATTAAATGCAACAGCCACTAAAGTTACTCAGAGAACCACTGGTCAAGAATGTGATGTACACAAATTGATCTTTGATGACCCTTATGTGACCTTTGACCCAATTTCATCAAAATCAAACAAATGTTAACAATTGATGATTTCTCACAAATGTATTCAGAGGTAATGTTAAGCTAAATACCTCTGCTGGCCCAGATATTTAAAAATGTTAAATATTTCTGGAGAAAGCAATTTAGGATGCAGTGTTGCATTAAAGGCTGACTCAGAGATTTCCTGAGGAGGGCGCCCTCAATTTTCAAACAAATTGTGTTTTTTGCATATACACAATGCTTGTCCATATACTAAACACTGTGTGAAATAGCTAAGCTCAAATAGAAGTCCTTCATATAGAAAATCACACCTTTGTTATAAATTTCCGGATCCGGAAATTTAGAAATACACAGTATCCTATGGCACTATATACTACACATAAATGTTTACTGCATGGAAACGAAAAATCCGATACATCTCAAACTTTGGAATTGGGCATTTTAGGTGACTATCTTTAGTTTTAGTTGACTATTTTGAATAAATACACAAAAAATTATATTTCAAAAATCTCTGAGTCAGACTTTAATTTAAAATGTTGTGGAAGAGCAAAATTGACAGATTTTAGAAAATGTTTGTGCCTGTACATCAAGGTAATAATCGTTGTTGCTGTTTCTTTATTTCCAGGCTGAAAAAATGGATAAACAAATATGTATCGCTGAGTGTGTACAAAATGTTGTGTCGCTGCTTCACATGCCTTGTTAGATTTCATAATAAGTAAGTCTATAAAGCAATTTGTATTCTTATGCCATGAATCTCAGTGTTTGTCAGTATTGATTGAATTGGATATAGCAGCTTCAAAATATTTTAATGTTTTTTTTTTCATGCAGAACAGTATAATAATAATAATAATACTGTAAACAAATTGCAGTAATTTTCTAATTTTCACTGAGCCCTCCAAATTGCTATATTGAATTGCTGCCAATAAAGATTAATTACTATAGTCTAACGTAGCATGTTGATTCAAAATTAGTGAAATTAAATTGCGGCAAAAATAAGATTATTTACTAATTTGCTTAAATTGAGTTGCTGTGAAATTAAAATCGTTTACAAAAAATACAATGATTTTTTAAGAGCCATGGTCCGATCGTTAATAGCCTTGTCCCCAGGAACCCCAGATTTTACTGGAAGTGGTCAAAATTTTGGTATCAGAAGAAAGTACTATTTTTCTCATTTACCCTGTGAAATCTTAGGGCTAAAGGTTGTTTGGTTTGGATGTTATGAACGAAAATATGCCCCATTTTGGTCGACCAGTATTAATTGGTTGATTTGAGCATGTTTTGGAGTGGGCGTTATTGCAGCTTATTCTAATTCCCCTTTCAACTAGGCAATTAGAAAACATTTTTGCCAAATCTAGTAGCAGTGTGATAGTGGCTTTTAATATAAAACTTTGTGAGTAACATAATTCTATCATTTGCTGAAATATTCTGTCATTTACCCCAATATTCCCCCCCCCAAGGTTTTTATTTACCATGCAAGATTCCAGTCATTTACCAATATTCCAGTCATCTTACCACACAAATATTCCAGTCATCTATAATAGTATATTCTTCAGCTTTTTCATTGTTTTAAACAAATATTTTCAGAACGCAAAACCAAACCCATAATCATAAACTCCGATTATGGTGCATATTGAATGTGACTTTGCTTCAGAATACGTCGTGTATTAATGTTTGCATTTATGAAAAGTCTTCACCTGTGTGTAAGGATGTTTACACTGTATACAGGTTGTTCGCAAAACAATTGGTACCCAATATGTGAATACAGTACTTGGGGACACAATTTGAAAACTTGTATAGGTAGGGACTTGCAGAGCTATTAGTATTACCTTAGCCAAACCTCAGAAATACATCCATTGCGGAATTTGCCACCTGTAGGCCAACAAAGGTCATGATCTGTATGTTGTGTGCCTTCTATATCCACTCTCCATAAAAAGATGGTAATATTTTTAAAGAAAATTCCCCTTTGCCCACAATTGAAATTCATAAAATTTACAAAGTAGTCTATAATTGTGTATATTGATTTATTTCTTAACACAACATCATATGGATCACATTTAGCAACAATTTTGCTTCTAGTATCCAAACGGCTGGCCTGATTCAGTAAAAGTTTGTAATCAGACGATTTTCGATGTTGTTCCGTGTGAGGGAGAAAATATCTCGGAGAAATCGGACCCATGTTCATTGGGTCATTACCTTTAACAAGATTGTATACTTTTCATCTAAACTTTTACTTAGAACTAGTTTGTCTATGTAAACTTGTACTATTAAATCTTGTGTGAAAAACTAATTTTGAAACTTGAGTGATTAAAATTGAAAATATGTGGGTAAACATGTATGTTATTACAAATTAGAACAACTTAATTTACAATAGCACTTGCCGTCTAAAACTAGTTGCCAGGGGATTGAAAATGAATTTTGTTTATCATTTAGTATTAAAATTATAGTGCATGAGAATTTAGTGAAGTCGGGGAATTTAAGCATTAAAAGCCCACTATCATGATTTACCGAAAGAGTCAAATATTTGGCAAATTTGCAGGATAGCTTAAAAGTGACGGAGGAGCTGTAGAATTTCTTAAGTTTTTTTAATGAAGAACATTGATAGAAAAGGAAGACAACAGCAGTGTTCCCAAGATACGAATTCCAATTCAGTTGACGTGTTGTAGTAAGTGTCCGTAAGGAACAGTAATGAATCAAAAATTAGAATTTGTCTTATTAGGTTGTTTGGTCTTATTATTTGCAGGGTATGTTAGATACCTGTACTTGTGCAAAATCTTGCTTTTTGATATTTTCGATTTCTGATTAGCAAACACTGATAGTGCCTTAAGCCATTTCTGTTTATATTAATGTGAAACATTACAGAACCACCGTACTAATTACAATGACATGTGAGATCTCCAAATATCTCTGGGGCATTAGGCGAGAATAAAGATGTTCTTGTGCAAGTAACAAGACGCGGGTTAATAAACCTAGGCTGTTTGTTAGCGTTTGATACAGCTAGAATAGTAGTAGTCTAGTAAGCACTTGTACATGCCATCTGCAAGACATTGTTACACAGTGCTGTTATTTGTATTCTTCCAGGTGTTGATTCCCTAAATGGGATTTATTGAGAATGGTTGCTATCTAGGTTGTTGTTTTGACTTTAGTACATGTTGAGATTGTGTATGCACTGGACATATGGGCATATTTGCCAGAATTTAATTGGTTCAGGTCTTTGCAATTGGCGGTATTTTGTAACAGGGGTCCTTTTCAGTCTGGATATCTTTAACATCTAATTATTTTTTTCCGGTCTCCCCTCCCTCTTCTCACTCGGCCCACAGCAGTGTTCTTCAAAATAATACAATTTGCCTGTCTAACATTTGTTGGGAGAGACAAAGACAAAGATCTAATTAATAACATGATATCTTTATATTATAACACATGGTAGGTGGTAATGTCATTAGTAATATTTTCTTTAGGGACTAATTATAAATGCCTACTCCTAGTCTTAATATGCCAAGTTTAAATGTTTACCTTTTTCAATTCTTTTTAATATTTAGTTCCCTGCACAAATTAAACACTCAGTTTACTTACCTCACCACCTCGGGTATAAGCACTTGGTTATAAGCCCACCCCAAAATTTTAAAGAAATAAGGAGCTACATACACTCGCGGTAATAAGCCTCATGTTGTAATTTTAGCATTCACTAAACGATGTGGGCATAAAAAAACTCACACAAAAGCAAATCTTAAAACTTGAACTATTCTATAGAGCCCTCAAAAGTAGGCCCCATGCCTGGGTTATATTTGCATTATTACTTTGAGGAATGGGATTGGAGAATTAAACTTTTACTTTAAATGTTTTAATAGCTGCACAAATAAAGTGTACATTAAGTGGTATCTGGGTGATAATAAATGCTCTTGAAATGATATTGCAATTTGTATCTGATCTTTTGCTCCCAAGTTCTATAGCCCTTCCCCGGGTATCAGCCCACCCCTATTTTGAAGTAAAATCTCCTTTAGAGGTGTGGGCTTATACCCGAGTGCTTACGGTAAGTGGTTAAATTTTACTTGTGAAGACTGGTAATTGTAACCTTTGATCAAGAATAAACGCCATTTAAATTTGGTTGAGTTACTATTCAACAACTGCGTGCAAATTTCACTCAAAAATTAAAAAAATATATATGGGTATCTTGTTCCTGTGCTTGACTGTTTCAAATCTTATTCAAAAAAAATCCACTCTGTGGCATGACATAAAAGAACTCATCCTTCACATAGTTGCGACTTGCTTTGGGGTGTTAAAGTTTGGTCCCTTGATAAGGTAAGTTCATTGCATATAGGTGTAATTGTGCAATCAAACAATGTTGTTCAAGTGCATCTGCCCTGCAAGTAAACAGGTTGTGCTATCGACATATTAATCCACATCTTGTTAACCCTCACAATCCTGCTAGATCTGTATAGGTTATAAACCATACTTCAGTGCTTTGGGTCATTTTGGAAACAGTCTCAACAAGACTAGCCTTAAAAGGACAATCTTCTGCATTTTAGGGCACAATTTGTGAACTGAAAAAACACATTGAGTTTGTATCCTATATTGGTAATAAATCTATGCAAGGCATCAATCATAAGGATCAACCTTTATTGTGACACACAGACTTCGTTTCATGTTACTTTTTCCTCTGATACATCTGTTATTATTTGGAAGGTGAAATCGCATTGCATGAACACCAACTTCAGTTACCTACTTGCCCTTTTAAAGGGAACTTGTTATCTAGTGCAAAGCCTAGGCCAAATCACTATTGTAGTAATACCTGTCATACATTGCTAGTTTTACTATTGCTGCACAAAAGTTGTGCCGGTTTTACCACACATAAATATTAGTCTGCGTGATGAAATAGTTCCATGCTATCAGTGTTAAAATATACATACAACAATGTAATTCTTCTGTACCACACATTTTATATTATAACATTGGAAGTATATTTTTGGATATAATTGGCTATAGAAGTCATTCTACAGTTTCAAATT